>CAEFZX010030003.1:0-181771 GCA_903066825.1 Alfaro cultratus | reverse complement strand
AGTTCATATCAAAACAGCAGCTCTGGGAAGGTTTTCTGACATCCTGCAAAGAAATTCAAGCAGAAACTTTCCACAAAGTCACAAGTTCAATGGATGCAAGAATTGTGCAGGTGATATCAAAGAAGGTTTCTATGTTAACATGTAACTCAATCTGTTAAGATGTTTTTGATTGAAATAGCTTTTGATTTTAGTTTTGTGACAACTTAATGTTGCACATTCAAAGAATGATAATAATTTGGAACAGAGCATTTTGAGTTTTTAATTTTTGAAAAAAAAAAAAACTGTTCTCATGGGAGCTTTGTTCAGTAAAATTTGATTTATACTGTAATAGTTCATGACTTGAAAATTATACTGACCATCATTTGCATTGACCATTTAGGAAAATCTGAGGAAATATCACTTGCATAATAATTTGGAACACGGTGTAGTTCTCCTCCACAGATATCTCATGGTAATAAGAAATTTTAGTCTCAAGGCCTCAAAATATGCTGAAAACATAAAACTCAATTAGCCATCCTAACAGGTTTAGCTTGTTCCCGGTACTCAGCATCCCCTCCGGTCCGGCTCATTAATTCGGGGCAAAATGAAACTGGGTTCAACATGAAGTGAGATGCTCCTTCACTTGACATTCTGGATGTTAGCAGTTAATCTTTCCCTGAAGACTTGGAGCTCAATCTTTTGTTAGACAGAATAAAGAAGTCACATTTTTTTCCACCGTGTTTCACCAAAAGCCTTTTTCTTGCTCAGAGACAAGCTGATAATGTGCTTCACTAGAAACACTTGGAAAAAAGAATTGAATGAACTTTTACCGCTGTTTTTGGACTCACAGCTGATGATGCCAACAGCAAAATAGAGATTTGAAGAGATTTGAAAAGCTCAAAGAACTTAAAAGGAATGACAGAAAGATTTACTTAAGAGTAAGAAAGTTTGCAGGATGAAAAAAAATACATATATAAAACAAAGGTCTGACAGGACACTGTGAATTGTGTGGACGGGATCGACAAAGATTCGAGACTTCAACCACAACGGGGAAGACATGATGAAATCCTGGACAGAGTAAAGAAGCTGAGTGTGGCTTTCAAGAGCTTCACCTCAGTAGGACACTGTGCGCTGTCTTCACCCGCTGCCCCTGGCAGCTCCCTGCCAGAGCTCACATCTTCCACACAGAGCCTGTCACAGCTCTGCAGTCACACCCTGCAACAGAGCCCGGGACCTTAATGCAGCATCACATATAATACTCCAGTCACCAGGACACAGTGAGCTACCTGAGCCTCACCTACAGCCCTTTCTGTCTCCAGGACTCAACTGAGAAAAGTGACTGGAGCAGCTGAGACATGGTTGCATATCCAGTTGGTGTGAGCTACTGGGCTTTCAAAGCCTATGCAGTAAGTTGGACTCTGCAGGAAATCTTTTTTCTCATTAAGGATCAGGAGAAGGATGTTGTGCTCTGGAAGGCATTGCTGCCATGTTTCAGTAGTGGTTCATCCCCCACCTTTAGTAAAACATTTAATCTGTAAAAGGAAAATGGACATTTTTTAAAGCATCGCTCTGCTAAAGTTTCCATGCCAACTATTTTATTGGGATTTAATGTTACAGACCAACAGAAAGTACTTGTGAAGTGAAAGAAAAACGACCCTTGTTTTTTATTTACATATAAAAATCTGCAAATCGTGGCATGGCAGCCTACTTTACTCACCTATTTAGTAAACAGAGTGTGCATGTAATGCTAATTCCAGCAAAGGTCTGGGCGATACAGCTGAAAAACATATAATAAGCATTTTATATCAGTCAATATTGATAATTATTGATTAGATTTTTGTTTTAAATATCTGAAATACTGGCGGTGTGACCTTTCCTATCCTAACCACAGCTTTCATTCCAGTTACGAAGCAAGATTGGCTGGACCTGAAACTGCTGCTGCGCAAGGTACGCAACAAGTTGTTGCTAGGTAACCAAAGAGCGAGTGTGAGTTAGCTGATGCCACCCATCTTGCATAGTTGGCCGTGAGAGCTTAAAGTCTTTCCTCTGCCTACATTCCCCAGAATGATGTGCGTGCAGAGACGAAGTTCAGTGGAATTACTGAATAATCTATCAGACATATTATCTATTAATATTGATGATGTGTTTATTGCGATATATATTGTTATTGATTTATTCCCAGCACTGGTCCAGCATCAGAAGACAAAAGATTATGTCACAGCTGTAAAAACTACCCAACCAAGATATTATACTAGGAAAAGGAGGAAATTTATGTTGCCCCATGTGCTGTTTGCCACATGCCCAGTATAACAAACAGTGAAGAAGTCGCTGTAGTGAGACCAAAATCTACCTTCTTGACTCACAAGCAGAAAACTTTTTCTGGCACAAAACTACCAATGTTAAACAGACACACTGAAACACAGTGGTGGCAACATCATGCTATGGTGGGTGCTTGTCTTCAGGAGGGAAGCTGGTTAGACTTGATGGGAATATGATTGGCAGATGGGTGAAAACCTGTTAGAGGCGGGCCAGATGTTCAACTTGTAGTCCGACAATGAAACTAAACCCAAAATATAAAACCACAGCTGCAGCTTATTCTAAGAGCAACAAACTCCAAACCGCAAGAGACAGTATGGAGCACCATTAGGATAGCCTCTTGGTTAAACACAGCTGAATCAAAAGGTCCATTGTGAGGTCACTGCTCAACTTGAGAAGAAGAGGTGTTACATTCATTAACACAGCTGTGTAGGAGCAATGGCGCGTAAAAACATGGAGTACACCATCTATTACAGTCCTGGTTAAATAATTACATCTAAGTAGGGGTCTGTAGTAGGACTAAAAAGGTGATGCTGTGAGTCCAATCTAATCTTGAGAAACAAAACCTTTTCTTGTCTCTAGATGTACAGCAGCTGGTAGAAACAAATGGAAACAAACAAAATTGGCACTTTAACTGCAGCGAATGGCGGTCCTTTAAACACTCAAAGGGAATGAATACAAATGTATGCTACACTTTTCAAATTTCCATTAAAGGAATCACTCAACGTGTAATTGTTTCAGAGCTGTGGACGGCAAAGAGCTGAAGAGAGTCTACATTTCACAGCAATAGTTTCCTCAGCATGCCTGCAAGCACAAACAACCGATGAGCAGCAACCAGCCCAGTGTTGTCTCAGGTCTTTTGGAACCAGAATCAGGCAGTGCTGCTTGTCATTTTATCTGCTGACAGCTAACTTTGGCTTTTATACCAGCATCTAACCTGGTTGCTGGCTGTTAAAAGTGTCCACCCACATGGCAGCTGGTACATTGTATTAGCCCTGGGAGTTGGTCCAGTTTGGCTCATGGAGGTAGAAAAAGGTTTGTTATCTACAAGAACAGGGACAGGAGACTCGGGGTAGGTGTGACAGGAGGGGAAAGAGAGAGAAAGCACACAGAAATTCACACTTTTATACACACCCTATGTTGGGGAGGGGAACAAAAAAAACGCCTGGTGGCCCAGTGCTGCTCCGATTAGAGCCTTAACCAATGGGTTTGAAATATAAGCTGCAAGCAGAAAAGCAAATGCCTCAGGAGGACTAAAGAAATAAAAACAAATGAGCAGCTAACTCCAGAGTGGGTGTAAAGAAAACAGACAAAGAAAAAAGAAAAAGATATAGAGATGAGAAGAGAAATAAAAAAAAGAGATCAAAAATAAACAGCCATGTTTTCTCCCCCTCAGATCTTCAATGAAGTCTCTGCTGATTTCTTCTCCAACTCGCTGCCAGCGAGACTCAAAGCCCGACATCACATCAACCTCTTCAAATATTTAGACATTATTCAACTTGTCTGCTTTTTCTCATTTTTACTCTGTCAGACAGAGAGAGGGAGGTGGGGGCCGATTAATATTCCCAGAGACTCTAGCGAACTTCAGTTAGGAAATAAAAGGCCATAAACTTCCAGCGAACTGATTGGGTCGTTTATCCACATCGCCAAGAGATGTGTCGGGTGCCTGGCTCTTTTAGATCCCCCCGAATGATGAAGCGGCTGTTTGCATTTACACACGCGGTGTAGGTGAGTGTGTGTGTGTGCGAGCGCCGCCGTCTTTGAAGGCTGACAGCTCAGCGTGCCGATCGCGAGAGGGCAGATGACTGTTGTCCGTCGAGGAAAGAAATGAGTGAGAGCGAGAATCTGCTGATAGCCAGTGTCAAAAAGTGCAAGTGTGTCAGGAATGTGCAAACGTCTGAGGAATTAATAATGGCTATTATGAGCGTGGTGTTGATTAATGGAACATCTTAATAGTGTGATTCTCACAATTAGCGCTAACGAATGCTACCGCGTTGGAGCTGGAGAGCACAACAGGAATGACCGATGCCAGTCTGAGGACTCATTCTGCATAATTATACCCCAGATGAGTCTTTGCCGATTGATGCCGATGGAGCAGGCTGATATAAAAGCACAAGAAATTGATGACTTTCTAATATAGAAGGGGAAAAAAAACCCAGAATATCATATATGTGTGTGTGTGTGGGGCAGGGATTTCAGCTAGTGGCTCACGGGGTTTTTAATCCTTATCAGGAAAAACTCGGATCCCGATATGTGTTGTACATAGAGTCTGATTTTCTTAGAGCACTCCAAGCAAGATGTTTGTCAGGCTTTTTTTGCCCTGCCAGTTGTGAACAATTTTCATGTGCACAGCTAAAAATAACAACAACTACAAAACAAACTGTGCAGTTCTCATCAAAGTCTTAATACAGTGGAAGAAATTACAGTCTGCAGTGAAGGATCAGAAATCCTGGTTTTAAGTGGAGCCTCAAAATACAAAGTAGAAACAAGAACAAAAGTGTTAAATTATTGAATATTAGGTTAATTGTAGTATGTAGATTTACAAGGTTGCTTACTGGCCCATCAAAGGTTTAATTTGCACATAAATCTGGCTTTCATGTCATTTTCTGTCAGGCTAAAACACTGTCAGGACTCCTTCATGGAAAAGATAAAAGGCCAGATTGTTGAGATGTACAAAAAAGGGATCTTGCAAAAGTAATAAAAAAATGTAATTGCCAAGAAGACAGTGGACAGGTAGAAAAAAAAAGAAAACTGCAGCCTTCACCACGTACCTTCTTAGTGAAATGTTAGCCATTAAATAGTGTTATTTTATTGCAATTTAAAGATTAAATTTGAGCATGTACATGGGATTGATGTAACTAACTTTAATCAAGCTTCAGACTGTAATTCAGTTAACACATGGCGACTATTCTTAAGACTTGAAGAGCATTTATGTCACAGAATGGAAAAGAGGTAAATGAAAATTGAAGGAATTTCTCAAAGCCAAAGCCCCAAAGTTTATACAAATTGGAATATATGGAAAATGTCTAATGGAAGAAGGGACATATTTGGACCCACAACACATGCTGTCATCATTATACAATTGTACTGGGGTGGGAAAAGAAGAGTAGGATTATTTCAGAATAAATGTTATGTCTGATGAAAGACACAAGCATTATTAGTCCACAAAAGGACATCTGAGCTAGTCAGATTCAAAAGCTAAACAATCTGCAAACTGAGAAAATAAGTAACAGAGTCCCAGTTAGACAAACATCTAGCTAGCTAATGGTCACTATAAATTACAGTTTTTGAGATGGAAAAACACTAGCGAGCAGCCACAGAAACTATGTTAATCAGGGATAATTTCTCAATAAAAACAACAACTGTGGGAAAATTTGGCAACAAGAAATACAGAAAACAAGTTTTTCTCCCAACACTAGCAAAATATGGCCAATTCTACGGCAAGTTGGTTACTGTTGAATCTCCATAAAACCTGATTGTGCCCACAATGAAAAAGAAAACATGTCACTGAAAAACGTGCCGATTGTAATTTCTCATAAATTCCGAAGCGTTAGTATATAAAACTCTGGTTCTCATTCATAAAATATCTGCTGATAGTCGATCCACTCAGAAGAAATGTTGTCTTTTCTCTGTATTTTGTACTTTCAAATATTGTAGCAACATCTTCAACTGGATACTCCTTCCTGTGTGAAAGATTCAAAGGTACACTAATCATCACAAGCCCAAATACACTTTTGTTTTATTAATGAATTGTTTGTTAATTTGGTCCCAGCTTTGATACCTAACCTACCTGCTTACTCTGTATTTTGTGTAAATATTAAGGAAATCAAACTGAAAAGCTTCCAGATCTTTTTTTTTTGTTTGTTTTTTGTTTAGACAGCTCATCATCTGGGGAAGTGGATTTATTTCCACGTGTGGCTCTACATCTTATCAAAGACATAAAAACGTTTCAGTGTGAGTGTGTTCGGGAGCATCAGCGAAATAAACAGAGAGCCAATTAAAACTCAGCTAAATCAAAAGTGAATTTCGCAACAAGCAGGACAAAGACACCAGATTGTCCCTGTTTTTATGGCCACTACTGATCCAATTCTATTCAATGTAAACAGAAATCTGATTGCAATTACTTCGCTAACCCCAGAGGTGATAGCATGTCTGGATTTAGAGGGTTAATCAACAGCAATTCAACTTAGTAACTTAATTAATGTACTTCAGGAAGATTGTGTGAAAACAAACCCAGTTGTTGAATCTCTATTCAACTACATCTAAAGAAGAGAAAAAAACAACAACACTTAACCAATGCTTAAATCAAAACACTTAACAGTCAAATGTTTTGGAGGTTTTTCTTACATTATAGCAGCCAGTCTTAAAATAGGACAAGCTCTTTGAATAATGTTTGTGACAGAAACGGCAACAACAAATGAAAATCAAGAAAAGGAATTTGTTTCAAACTTTGCTTTCTGAGCAGAATCTGATTTATGTGGGATATTAGAACGAGGAGGAAAAGAAACAGATTCGACATGAAGCATTGCTCAGAGGACTGTTTTACACGTCTCCATCAGACATGTTCATTATTGCACAGCGGAGAAAAATAGATACCGCTCTTACTATTGTGCTTTTTCCCCCCAGTTTTGTGTCTCCTTTCTTTCTTCACAGTTTCATTCCCCTCTGTCTGAACTTATTTTAAGTGAGGAAAGAGAATAACAGCTCCTTAAGAAAAAAATATGTCTATTTATGCACCTTGAATTAGAATAACTCTCCTGCTTTTCTGCATGATGTGAGATTTGAAAAGAGCTGCATTTAATATAATTTGGGGTGAGAATGATACCGTTTGAATAACCTCCCTTGGCTTAGACTAAACTCCAGGAATATTATATGGGTGTGTGTGCATGTGTGTGTACTTTTTTTTCTCTGCATGCAACTGCTGCAGACGAGATAACCAAATGGGCTCCAGCTTCTTTTCTTCTTAGACTTAACCGTGCGTCCCTCCTAACACGTGGTAGAAGCAGAAATGTTTACTGTAAAGATGGGTTTTAAGAATTATAGAGATGCGCAAAATTTTATTTCATCTTCCAAGCAGCTTGTTGGCTACATATTTAAAGAGCTTTTGCAGGATCTGTGATGATGTGAAGAAAATGTCTCTTACTCTAATCTAGACTAACTAAATTATATAAAGAGCAATAAATAAATAACTCAAACACAGACTTCCAGTTTAAAAAAATACACAAATAAAACACTCCAAAATGTCCAATAGTTGTTTTACAACTGGATAGAGTCACATTTGAGTCAAAAGGTAAACATACTGGCTAGATTGTTAATATTTTTAAGAAAAACTGAAAAAATAGGGTTGGGCTCCTCTGGATCAGGTACAGATATTAAGAAATACAGAGATTTAAAAAAGTACCTGTTACAAATATACAGAAATCTTTTTGTCAAGCCATTACAATCTTTAAAGTGAAAATACTGAGATGCCAAAGAAAGTGTTGGAGTTTTTCTTTTCACTGTACAGTATGAAGCTTTTCATGGAAAGCTGGCTGAGACAAACTTGCTACACAAACAAGAAAAGTGTTTATGTTGTGAGAAAGCATACGGAGATACAATCACTTGATGATACCGATTCATAAAACGCTACACAGTTTGGCTCCAGCCTACTAAAATTCTTTACGCTCCAACAACATGTTTTTTCTCACGAGTTCAAACAGAAAAAGGGAAGCAAGCACTCGGTGTGATGGCTCCTACAGCATGAACTAAAGATGTTGGCTCTTATTTCTTTGGACTCTTTTTTCCGAGCGGTTCTTGAAAACACGCAACATGAATCTATCAATTGGTGTCATTGCTTCTTTTTTTTTTTTTTTTCTCCGAAGAGTTTTTTTTTTTTTTTTTGCTGCACTAGTGGCTTGCGTTTTCCACGACAGTAGGCTGACAGGAAGGGGGAAGACATGCGGCAAAGGTCGCTGGGACCGGGAGTCGAACCCGCGACGTTCGCATCAAGGACTAAGGCCTCCAAACGTGGGGCGTGCTAAACCCCTGCGCCACCACAGCACGCCCCGGTGTCATTGCTTTTAAACTATTTTTTAATTTGTTTTAAACTTCTGCATAGGTTTCAATTTGTTTTTCTTTTGTGTAACCAGCTTGCTACGTGTTGCAGATTTCTGCCTAAGTCCCTCTTGAAAATGAGATCTGAATCTCAACGAGGTTTGACCTGGTTGAATAAAGGAAATAAAAAAACAAAAACAAAAAGAAAACACAGACAGCCACGATAAGCATTCACTCTCCCAGCTACATAGTTCCACTAATTTATAAGCTAATATCAGCTTGTTATAGCATTTCTCTACCAAATAAAGCTATGTCATTAACTTGTGCTCAGGTAAAACAGACCTGGTCACTCACTGAATCAGATTTTTCTGGAGCTGCTTCTTATTGAAAGGAAACTGCTGCTCTCCACTGTCCCCCACATACTTTGCAGCAAAGCCAGTGACTCGGTGGAATTGTCTCCAGACAATAAGAAAAGACTCCTATGTGAGGTTAAATGTCCAATTTGGACAGAGACTGACTTCAAGTGTTAAAAGTGACACCAGGACGAGATCCGCTGTCTTGTGATGCACTACCTGCTGTTGTTAGTCACTTCCGTCCTGCTCTGCTCCTCATTAGTTTCAGAGTAAATCATCTGTCGGTTTCTTCCACCTCACTGCACTAGTGTTGCTGCTGGCATAGACACACTCAAAAGTGTACCTGTTTGCCCCAGATTCACCTCTTTAGGAGGTAGGTGGTGCTCCACTTTGCCTTCGGTTCCTCGTTATGCTGTCTAGTTTTTGTTTCCCTGTCAAAAGCAAGTTTAGTTTTCTGTGTCTAAAGTAGGTGCAACTTTGTTGTGCTTGAAAAGGATAGCTGACTTTTCCACAACAAGGGCGTTGTTTTCCTTTAATTCTTTCAGGCAAAAACTGAATGCAAAACTGAACTCTTGCTGAAGTAAGATAACATAGTTGTCAAATGTATATCTAAAAATGCCTGTTTTGTGTGTAAATTCTAATGTTATAACTTTCTTAACCAGTCTTTCCCAACAAGTTTTGATGAGGCAAGAGTATGCATAAAATTTAATGAAATTCAGAACAGATATTCCCCTAAATATAAATCTATAAACTTGGTTTCTGTCAGTTCAGGCAAAATGCATCAGAGGACTGAATGAATTTCTCTTTTATACTGGATAATTAATAAAATTTTATACAATACACATTGTAGGAACCACATCCACTATTAAATATTTAATCCCATTTTATGAGTTATGAATATCAAAACATTCTACAAACGAATGAGGCAATTAGTCCAGATTTTGACATCTATCAAACATGCTCACTCATTACCATGGCAACTGACTGACAACAGCTCCACTAACCGACCGAACAGAGATTACGTTCAAGTGTACCTGGAGTATCAGAACCATAAAAGAAAAGATTTCCCACACAGAGACCAGAACATAATACCCCAAAGTTAACATTCGGTCCATTACAGTGAAGATTGATTAGCTAATTTAAACACCTACAAGGTTTCCCCCAGAAAACTTGCTATGCCCGGTAGTAAGGTGCTAGAGCAATCATTCATCCAGCGGCCTGCTGTGTTTTTGAGTTAAAAAATATTTAAAGTTGACAGGAAATTTGAAAATATCACTTGATAATCATGTGTTATTGAAAGATTGGAAGATTATCACCTGGACACCAACTATAAAGTCTTAAAAAATGCAAACATTTTAAAAAGACTTAAATAAATAAGCAGTGCTTAGCCTGGTGGCCCGCCAGGCTTATAATACTCTGGAGGAAACCCTGACCAGCCCGAAATGCACAACACATGAACATGCCAAGATTGCAAAAGTCAAGCTAGCATAACTGGCCTTAACTTATGAGCATATCCACCATTTTTAGCCACTTTTTATTTTAAACTTTTTACTGACTTGCGAAATGTGACCAAATTGGATCAGACTGTTATCTTGTTATCTAGTTGTAGTGCTGACAATTAGTAAAACATTTCATCCCCTTTTCAGATATTTTTGCGGTATTTTGACATTTTCCCAACCACCAATATCGCCGAAGTAATGCATTGTAATGGTGCGTCTGCATAGCATGTTAATCACAAAATGTCCAGTCCAGTAGTATAAAGCTGTCATTAAATGTCAATTTAGTTTTAGAGTCCCGTCAGGTTTGAGGCTGTCAAACTCTCAATTTTAAGAATGATACTTTGATAAATATCTAAATGTTTATAGTTTTATAACATAAACCTGCTATAAACCTCTCCAGCCTGACCTCATTGCTATCTGTCAGCTAACTAATTTTCTGTACCAAATCTCTAGGGCCTTCACAGAACAGCTGTATTGATATTAAATCACACACAGGCAGACTAAATTGACTTTTAAATTGAATAAAAGTAATTAGTTACACTGTTTTTTAACTAGGGCTACCATTTCAAAAGATATATGTTTGCGTCAATTTTCGAATGTTTATCTTTTAAATGCTTCGAAAACTGCATCCGATTAAAACACGCCCAGGATTGTGGTTGCAACATGAAGACCGCAAATTGTTGTGTTTGCACACTGATGGGTTAGAGAAAAGATGTTTGCTTTAGCTAAAAGTTCTCCAACTTTCACACATCCAGACAGCGTTAAGGCGCCATACAGACATCTACTAACCTGCGACATAAATCATCATCTTCAGCCCCACGCGAAACAAAGCGACAAGTTCCCACACGGAATGACACACGGGAGTGCAAACATGCGAATGCTAACAGAGTACAACAATAATTTTATCGCCGCACCAGAAGAAAAGAGACAGAGAAAGATTCAAGAAATGCAGAAAGCGGAGGGAGAAAGGGAAGGAGGGAAACATCAAACAGAGATGGTAGAGGGATAGCAGAGATGTACACATAGTTTCTTTTTTTTCTCTCTAGACAGACAAAAGAAGGAAGAATCATAGCAAAGAAAAAAAAAACTGAATCACTGAGTTACAGATGTATTAAAAATGAGATTGGAACAAAGCAACTGATGAGGTGTTGTGCTTTCTTTGTCGATTTTCATCCCAGTCAGGCTGCAGAGGAATCATTTGTGTCTTCTCTGATTAGGCAAAAAAATAAAAAAAAAATCTGCAGGAGAGACTCTTTGCTTTAGTCTTTGCAAGAGTTAAGACTGAATGAAGGTTTATTTATTTACTCACTCTTCCTCCTGTTAAAATGTATTTACATTCAATAAATTTAACA
This sequence comes from Alfaro cultratus, assembly GCA_903066825.1. NCBI lineage: Eukaryota > Metazoa > Chordata > Actinopteri > Cyprinodontiformes > Poeciliidae > Alfaro > Alfaro cultratus. Next base: position 170,239 of record CAEFZX010030003.1, on the reverse strand, counting down.
AAAGTTGCAGGAAAGTAAAGCTTAATAGTATAATTGTTTTCACTACAGACAAAAGATGATTTCTAATCCCTTAAACATCAAGTCTCAACGTGGAAAATTGAAAATGAAAACAAACAAATGTAAAATCCACCGATGAAACCTGTGAATTATCAAATGTTCTATACTTCTTGCAGTATGGCCACTTGAGGACTTGAGCCCTGTCAGCTAACTTTTATTGACTCCAAGATGGGATCTCCATGGTAACAGGCTGGAGGAAGCCTGCAACAGACCGTAGCTGCCCTGCATCTCACGCTCCCAATGCCTACCACTAAACATAATCAAGCACAAAACCTCGGGAACCCTCCCCCCCCCCCCCCCACCCGAAAAAAAAAAAAAAAAAAAAAAAAAAGAGAAACTGGAGCACTTTAGTGGGAAAGGGACCAACAGGATGACATTTAAATGGATGGAGGCTTTGGCGGAACAAATGAGTTCATTTCTGCTGTTCTTGTTGCAGGTCAGACCTCCCTCTGGATATAAAATGGTGATCCCGCTGAAATGACAGAGCGACGCCTGTTGAGAATTGTACTCTTCCCTGCTGAATTCCCCACTTCTGCAGGCCCAGGGCAACGAGAGATAAAAGCAACAGGAAAACAGAGAGTTTAGTTATACACAATCAGCCCTGCTGCTCCCAATCAGTCATGATGGTAGCAACACAGCACGAGGGGGAACAGAGGCACCGCTCCAGCGAATGTAAAAACGTGTGGCACACATAGATTGTGTTGGCGTGTGTGTGTATGTGGGGCAGAGCAAGGCACAAAAAAGCACAAGATAAGTGCGAACAAAGATGAAGGTTAAATAGAATGGAATGTAGGAAACCAATCAAGTGTTTGTACTGAAGAGGTACATTAACGAGAGGCTCAACATCAATTTAACTAAATTGTCAAGGTATTTAAACATTTATATCAGATCAAATGAAGATCCTCTGATCAAAAGTGCAATACTAAAAAGGTATTTTTAAAATATATCAATTTATGGCGAACTTGGACAAAGTCCAGTCGATGTAGCACAGGCACTTAACACCTATTTTATTCAATCAGAACCTTCTTTAGTAAAGTGCTATAAAAGACAGTAAGTCAACATACACACCAGGATCAATATCTAAAGCAGGGGGGCTTAAAGTTGCTGCATTATAAATACATTTAGAACTAAACACAAACATCTTCAGAGAAATCAATGCTTCCTAATACTGCACCGTTAGTGATTTTAGAAAGGATGCTGATGCTGTAATACATGTGCTCTGCCAGAAGTTGGTAGTAATATTGACATTGACTACATTAAAATTTAGAAGAAGTAGATCTTGAGGATGGCTAAAGCAGAGCAAGACTAGAGATTCTCACAAAACCAAAGCTGCATGTGTAAAATGTGATTCAATGTGTAGCTCTCATTTGGAATTTTTCTAAAAATCAACATTTTTGCTGTTACAAATGTACAAATCACACAACATTAATATGTGCAATAGTGCACTTGCAAAGGACTGCTTGAATGCAATTCTTTTTGTTGATTTTTAGTTGAATATTACATTGAAACTGCCATGTAAGTATATTCTGCCTGCTTGTAAAATATTTGCGTAGTTGGGTGGATTTTCCATGCCCTCCATACACAAAAGTACTTTTATTGCCTGATCTTGACGCTTATTGAGAATTGTGGGAGCATTGTGATATAAAAGAAAAACGAAAGGAGTCAGTAAAATGTGGGCTAATCTTGAGCAACATCTTCTTTGCAATTTTGAACAATATTGTCACAGTGGCATATTTTCCTGATAGTGTACAGCTATAATGTGGATGGTGGATGAACATCGAGGAAAAAAATGTCTAGTTTCATGTGGGGAGAACCTCAATCATTTTTATTGTGTTTCCAAGCAGTTAAAATGGGAAATAGGAAATCCAAGTCCTATGTTTGCCAACTAGATTCCCACAGAGCACCGTGCAGGGAACAGCTCCCTTTAGTCTGATCTAGTAATATGGGTATCTGCCTGCATCATCTTTGTGGTGAAATAAGAAAACAAGTTGTCAAATTTCATATCAAATGTCATATTCTTGCTCAGCTGATGTTGTTGACATCTGAGTGTATTAAAATCAGTCAGGATATGTTTCCAAAAGTCACAGCGCAGATGCACACCCAAGCATTTTCAGGGATGGTAAAAATTCTCACTTTTAAAAAACGTGTAACAACAAAGACTAATGTGCAGTTTGAAAACACAAAATACGTAAAAAGAAAACCTTTTGATCTCTTTTCAAACTGCTTATGATGCACTTCTACACTTACAATGAACCCAAATTAGATTGTCACCCCAAGTAATTCCAGCACTTCCTTGTCTCCAAACAACCGATCGTTCATTGATAGAGACAAACATAATGAACTGGATCAGGAATGGAGAACACGTGGATCACTGTTGCTGCAAAAGCAAAATAGAAAAACAAGATAAATTCTGGGCTAATAGGTCAGTTTTCTGTTTAAATATGCCAAATAAAGCCATTGTTGTTTAGACGGCATTTATCACTTAATAGTTCATTATTTACTGTGCTTCATTTTCTGCACTCTGTCAGTTTGGCATTGATTGCTCCATCCTGAGAGTATAACAAGACAAGGTACTCCACAGTTATAATGAAAAACTACAGTAAGTCAAAAGTCGAGATGAACGGCGAGTCATAAATCAAAGTCTGAGCATCTTTCTGCACGTTGATCTCTCACTCGCATACTCAAAATTTACGTTTTTCTTAAAACCTCCTATTTCTTATGGCCTCTCATGCTGTTGCTGACAAACAGCAAGGCGTGTTATTGAAATATGATTGAATGTTATATAAGAGATATTTTCTCTAATTTTTTTTGCAAATATCCCCACGTCGAAATTCTGCAAATGATTTCTGTCAGATGAGTTGAACCGATGTGTTTGACGTGAATGCTGATTTATTGCCATGCCACAGATGTACGTATTTAGTAAATGTAAGAGTTTGGAATGGATGTTTTTAATTTTCTACGATGGACTGGTGATGTGTGTCAATGTGACCCCATTTCCCACCCAATGACCCCTGAATTTTACTTCAGCCCTGCTGGGACCCTGCAAGAATAAACGAGTATTGAAAATAGGTAGAGGACTGCATGGATCTTTAAATTGCAAACCGCTAATAAAATAGGAATAAGTATAGAAAAACTGACAAACTTTCAATCAGTTTATTGTGAATTTCTGATACTCTGTTGTTCCCCAGCTGTCAGGTTTTTTTTTTCCAGGCTGTTGGAATGAAATGGGCTATTCTTGTGTTTGTGTTGAACAGGAACACACAGCGAGGGTCAAAATCAGATCAGAAGGAATGCTAATAAACAAAGCAGCTATGGGTTTTTTCTCTCCGTAGCCTTGGAGTGAACATGCCTGTCATATTTCCATCTAACCTTCTTCTATTCCCTCTCCTCACGTGGGAATTTTGGTAATTTCCATAAAACAGAAATTCGCCTCATAGAAAACAAAACCATCTGGACACAGGTGTTCCGTATTAATCCATCATATTATCTCTCAGGGCTTCCCTGTATTTATTTCTCCTCCCCCTCTCTTGTTCCTACCCTCCTCCTCTTCCCTCCCTCCATTCACACACACTCATTAAACTTGTATCTCAGTCTCGTTTTCTTCACTTTCTTTAGGCATGCTCCTCTCCTCCTATGCCCATGTCATCAGAATCTCCCTGCATCCTTTCCAGTTCTTCAACCTCTACTCCACCATCTCACATCTGTAGCCTCTTCATCTCATTTTTGTGTGCTTGCCTTTCTTTTTTTAAACTCATTTTCCAAACTTCTTGCTCCGCTCCCAATTATTTCCTTCCCCTCCATCGCCTACATCTTTTCATTATCATCTTTCTGCTCTTCTTCTGCTGCCACGCAACACAACAAAAAGAGGGAGGCAGCGCTCGCTCGCTGCTTGCATTGTTACCTTTTTCGCACGTAGCTCCGCCGTAGCTGGGCAGACAGAGGCACACAAAGGAGTTGATCTCGTCGATGCAGGTTCCTCCGTTCTGGCAAGGATTAGACTGGCAGTCGTCAATGTCTGGAGGGAAACATTGACGGGAGAACAGGGCATGAGTCAAAGTTTACTTTTGAAGAAGTCTTTGTATTGCTTGAACTTTTTCACATTTTGAGACACTACAACCACATTTTTCATTGGACTTTCATGGGGTTTTCTGTGACAGAGCAACACAAAGCAGAGCACACTTGGCAAGGGGATAGAAAAGCGTACAATTATCTATTTTACTTTTGACAAATGAGAATCTGAAAATCGGTACTGCATATTTAGTTACCCCACATTGGTCAACATTTGTAAAACCCTCTTTTAATTGCCATGTGTGTAAGGGTATGCTTCTACCATTTCCAGAGAGTAAAATACATAAACATTTGCCTTTGTAAAACACACAAGTCATTGTGAAGTGCCACACTGAAGTCTAATTTGGATTTAGGCCTGGGCTTTGACTGGGCCATAACAATACATGCCTCAACTCTTCCACAGGATTGCCCTGTAATTTTTTTTTCGCATATTTATTCAAAGTAGAGGAGGTGAAGACAAAGTGAATGCCAAACTCTCCAGATTGTTTTTTTTAAGCTGCCACCATTTTAAACTGCTTTGTGGTATTCCGCCACATAAAATGCCAATAAAATGCCAATAAACTGCCAATAAACAATTATATTGGAGGTTGCGATGTCACAAGATCTGTGAAAATTAGGACAAATTAACACACTCTTTCATACACAAACATCCCTCTTCAAACAGCAGTTTATGCAGCTACCTGCCACAGCTCAACGCTAAGTTTTAGTCAGATTAGACGTGTTTCTGTGAAAGTTATAATTAGGGCAAATTGATTGAATTCATCAGCGAGCTGTTTGGGGATGCAGTGGAGTGCATGATGCTAATTGCAATGTGTTTGCAGGACGTGGAGCGTTGCTGCAGTCGAACCCTGAGCAGCAAAAGCAAGGGAGAGCACACACACCGAACGCACACACACACACACACACGCACACACACGCAGAAGATTCAGTTTGTACTAGTGCACCCAATGCAAGTGCTTCACTCATTGGGAACCACAAACATATAAAAAGATAAATTTCAATTAGGCAAACATTCTTTAATTCTAACTTAAGAATTATGTTGCCTTTATAAACAAATTCAACCACATATTCCACAAAAGCTCATATTCCGTAGAAAAATGCCAACTGTATGTTTTTTTCCTTCTTCTTCATTTTGGCTGATCTCGGCCTGAAGGCACAATCATTAAAGCTGCAGCTGGCAACTTAACAATCCTCAACCATCACAAGCTCTGAGAGACTCTCTGAGGCTCTGACAAGAGGTCATGGTGGGAGGCAGAAGAACGTCTGACGGCTGAAGGAAGATATGGAAATGAGGGGATGCTGAAAAGAGCTGGGTTAGGAGGCTGAGGAGATGGAAACAAGGGTGGAAGCGGGAAGACGGAGCGGAGGTGATAGAGAGGAAGTTGGTGATTTTTGGGGTCGGATTACAGCAGCTTTGCAGGCGGCAGCGTTTGGGAGGATCAGCTCGTTTGGTGCGAACAGCATGACAGCTTCATTGCTGTTGCTCCGCTTAGGGCCGGCTGATTTCAAAGGCTAAAGTCGATGCAGACAAAAGATATCGAGCCAGAGGAAATGGAATAAGACGCTCAATTTATTCTGAGGTCGGATAGCCGTGTATGTCTGTCCTAATGTACGTCTGGTGTGAGACAAGAAATGATGACAAAACAGCAAAAAACTAAATATAATATCTACCATAAAAATGAACTCCACATGCTGCATCAAACTGTCTTAAATAGATATTCTTCTCCTTTCATGTTCAAACTGCAGGAATCTGAAATGGTTCCAAACTGTGAAAATTATGTTTCACCTTGCAAATGTAGTCATAACCATTAAACCTTTTCATATTTTGCCAAAATTACAAACACAAACTTTGGTCTATTCCAAAAAATACATATGTTTTGATCAGATATATTCAATTGTAGCTCTGTGTGTTGAAGATTATTATCCAGCTGGATGATGAAACTCAGTCCTAATCTTGATTCATATTTAGTCCAAGTCATTCTTTTTCGCATGTAAACCAAACTGTTAAATTTTGATCTCTTTTGACCGCAGCACCTTATTTCACCTGCCGAGTCCCAATCATGTCTTGTAGTATACTACAAACAGAACTTTTTATTACTTTCTTTCAACAATGTCTTCATTTTGCCAATCCTCTATGAAGCCCAGATTTGAGGAGCACATGACTAACGCTGAATTGAAGTTTGAGGTTTTAAAGTGACATCATAAAAAAGTTAAACTGGCATGAATACTTTTGAGAATCACTCAGTGCAATCACGCAAAATAAACCAGTTCAAAGATTACCTGTAGGTTTACAGAAAGATTGAGTCTAAATATTGATACATGTCAATAAAACATGATTAAAAAGTTAAAAAGGACATAAAAAAAACGGAAAGAAAAATCCTTGGGCTCGCCTTAACAAATATTTCTACCATTTCTCATTTTGTTGTGTTAATTATCTGTTTATTTCAGATAAACAGAGTTAGAGATCACCTCTACCCAACCGTCCACATTCTCTCTCCCCTGCAGTCTCTTTTCCTTCCAGCACTCAGATTTATGTCTTCAATTCTCTTGTAAAATACCAGTGAACTCTGAAGCCAAATAAACCCAAACAACTCTTTCTCATTGCCATATAAAAGTGTTTAACAGATATGAACAATTTCACGCTCGTGAACCCTTGAATTTGTCTGCGGTCCTCCATAGGGTTTTTTTTTTGTTTGCTTTCACTAAGGTTGTAATCTATCTCTACTAAACACCGACTGCATAACATTTTATACTTTATCGAATTCTGGTGAAAATCCATCTATCCATTTGCTTCAGAATCGGTTCTTTGTATTGGGTGTAGGAAAAGTAATTTGAAGTGTGTTTTTTTTCCCCAAATTTACCTGAAATCTAACAGTCAATCATGTCTGCTGTGCTTCCCTCCTGTTTTCTGAAGAAATGCTTTTACTTTGACTAGTTAGTTGTTTTTGTCTCTGGTTTTAGTGAGTGTCAATTATTGTCTCTCTCTTTCTCTTTCTGACCTGATCACCTTCTACGCTATGAGATTCGTCTCAGCTCCCCATAACCCTGTGCAAGATGAACTGTGTATAACGGGCAGATAGACGAAGGACCGCACTAATAAAGAAATGAAATCTGGACTAAAAATAACCCATCTTTCAGATAATCTAAAAAAACTGTTACTTCTGTTCACATATGTCCTACATATTCTGTCATGTTTTGTTTTGAGAGCATATAATGTGCAACAGTTATTCTTTTCTCACCTAGGTAAAAACACTGGTGATTATTAGTATAGGCTAACTGGTTAGGCTAATGCAGGAAACATGCAGGGGATGCGTCTAGGAAGCAGATGCTCAGCCGCTGTAAACTCCGAGCTCTCTGTGAACTGCTCTTGAGTGAATCAAAGTGCTGCGTAATGTTTGTAAATCTGTAGCTACTGACTGCAAAAAAGCTGCTGACCCCTGTGCGCTATGCACCTCATCATCCACTGACCCTGTTCACCGCTGCATGGCTCAGTTGCTCTTGTTCCCAACCACTCTGCTTCAACACGAGAGAGCTACAAATGTTTACAGACCTATTTAGCCACTTAGTTTTCATGAGTGCTCGCGTATGGATGCGCTCACTCATTATCTGCATTGTATTTTTTTTCTAAATGTGTGACAGTGAGCTGTTTTGCATGTGCCCTATTTTCTATTTTCAACAGTAAAAACGATCTGCTGCGACTGATGAAAAGAAATGTCAAAAAGGGGAACATTTGAAGTATTTTTACTCTTTCTGTGACACAAAAATAACTGCAGCTTCCTTTTCTGCTATTCTTGACGTCGCTTTTTAATAAATGCTGGTCCTGTGAAGACGGAGTCAACAGTTTCTTTTTTTTCAGAATGCAAAAACTAATGGCTTTATCTTATCTAATGTTTATGATGACAGCTATTCATTTATCAAACTGATGACTGTTTAAAGATCACAATTTTGAAAGCGTCTTTCAAAATGTCTTAAGTGCTCCCTCGTTGGTTATCTAAGATTAACTAATAAAACACAGAGTGGGAAAGAAGGAGAACAGCTGGTTGGACAAAATGAAAATTTAACATTCAAGCAAATGAAAAAAACGATAGCAACAAATACAAAACACCGCATTCCTGTGTATATTTACCTTCTGCTCTGTGCAGATTTATTATGTAAATATGCATCTACAAAGGTCGGAGGGTACGAAAAGATCTCATTACGAGTCGCATTCTTCCACAACCAACCTCAGTAGGTGGCAGCCACGGATAAACGAAACCCCGACAGAGCGCAAAGGCACCTTTTTTCCTGTACGAAACTAAATGCCAGCCGTAGCTACAGATCAAACAGCCGACTGATCAATTACACAGAGAACCTTTGAACCAGTAAATGCCACCCAAAGACTTCACGTCTAACAAGGTTCTACAGAGGTCATGAGGGGATGATATTAGTATCAAAGAGGAAGACTTTTTATTTTGGCAGACACCCAGAGGAAAATGTATATTAATCAGAGCAAGCAAGAGCCGCACTCTCATGCTAAAAACATCGGTACAGAATCCAAAGCTAAAAATTGTACTGTACGCCACCGTAACTCTGCTTCTCTGAAACTCTGACAAATCGGGTCAGGCTTTCTACGTTCTCCTAATTGCAGCTGAACCACAGCTGGCATTATGTAAAAAAATAAACCGGCATAACGTGCTGTAAAATAAAGGCTTTGAAATGGAAATTTGTTTTGTCACACGAAGGTTCTGGTTAAAAGGCTTTTTGTGTTGGTCGCCTTTTATAGCAGCGACCCTGGATGATTGACTTCCCTTTGGTTTGCTGAGGGGCATTGACATTTCCAAAGCTTTCTACAAGGATTGATACCTTTCTGTTTAGCTGCTGCTCATCCAGCCAACGTCAACGCTCAATGGGCCATGTTGTGATTTTTCAGAAAGCAGATTTTCTGCGTGAGTATGTCTGAACACGCTATACATTTTGGTTTAGTTGTCCTTGCTGCAAACAACAAGGACAGCAACAGCAAGAAGTGTTTGTGTAAACACTAAAACCTCTTCATTTGCTATTTTATTTATTTGCAGATTAAATATTTGCTACTAATTTACATGTTCATAATTCATTATGAAAGATAGTTTGCATTGCTTCTCTGGCATTTTACAACCATCTTTATCAGCAGAAACTTCTTTTTTTTTTTTTTAATTACACAATAACTTTCTTTAAACAATTCTTTCCCTTGATATACCACTGCTTATTGGCACACAGCTAATTGTTTTGTTGTTTTTGAGCATGCAGCTTTAATATTGCAGTTAGTGTCTGAAAATATGCACTCCACTAAAAATGCCACCGGGTAAGATGAACGAATCCAGATATTTTCCCCCTAAGGAAGCAACATAGAACATAACATAGAAAACAGTGGTGTAATTATTAAACCAAACAGCGCACATCTGTGCATAATTATTTTCTAGTTTGCTTGGAATTTTTACTGCTTGATGATGTAAAGAAAAAAGAAATTTTTTTTATTTTGTTTACTGAGGAGATCATGAGAATTTAATATTTACCAATCAATATTTAAGTGTTCAGAGCCGTTATACAGCATTGTACTCCCCAACACCAACTAACCAGAGTAGGAAGATTATGTCCATATTTCTTAAAGTACAGAGAGGTATATTGTTGTACTGGAATTCAAAAGTATTTTTATTTAATACTAAAGGGGGAAATTAAATTAACTCATATCATCCGCGTACCTTCAAAGATACTTGGATCATATCTGCAGATGGTGATACTGTGGGCAGGAAGGTTCTCATGACTGTCATAACATGCTAACAGCTCAATTTCTGGGCAGCAGAGATCCTATTCAACATGTCTTGGATGACACTATCAGTTATTGGTAGATACTGCTATTCCACCTCATTTGCTTTTGCCTCTCCCCTTTTAAACTCTCTGTTTAAAAAAAACCTGGGCAGAGATACGATCCTTTCTCTTTATGATTGATGGAAGAGATGGTTTTAGCTTCCTCTTTCTCTATTTTTCAACTCCTTTGGGATTGGAGAAGGATGTAAAATGCGATTATTCTTATTCTTTATTAAACGTTCACCATTTAATGAATGTCTCTTCAGCCTGTCTGCTTTTGGGTCCAACTACCACCTAAACCCATCCATTCATCCATCCATTTTCTTACACCCTTGTCCCAAACAACCATGCACACACACACTCACACCTAGGGAGAATTTTAGAAAGACCAATTAACTTGACAGTCATGTTTTTGGACTGTGGGAGGAAGCGGAGTACCCAGAGAAAACCCACGCATGCACAGGGAGAACATGCAAACTCCGTGCAGAAAGACCCTGGGCCGGGAATCGAACCCAGAACCGTCTTGCTGCAAGACAACAGTGCTACCAACTGTGCCACTGTGCAGCCCCCATAAACATCATGACAAAATTACAGATACATGTGTGTTTGTTTTGGCAATTTTTACATGTGTGATAAGAGAGAAGTTTCTCTGGATGAGGTCGCAGAGATTCGTCCTTAAAAATCTTGTGCTTTTCAGTTGTTTGATCTCAAAGGAATATTGTTGAAGTGCAAATTTATTAAATAAGAAACGGTCTTGTTCAGCGAGAAATTTGCAGAAAATCTTAAATGCCACACATGCATATTGGAATAAGTAAAGCACTACACTGCACTTAGAGGCAATCAAAGAGCATTCATGCTGAGTTAAGTGAAGACCGATGGAGGAGTAGGTGTGCAAATAATCAGAATAGTTCTGTGTATTTGCTTTGGGTTTTTTGCAGTGTCAGACAGCCTCAGTAGGAAGAAGAAAAAACAAGAACATAAATGCAGCGCGATTGAAAGCTCTGAGCTATCCTTCAGGGAAATCTGAGAAACCCTGATCAACCTCTGACAAAAAAAAACCAACATATTTCTGGTTTAAGCATTTCATCATCTGCACTTGGCTAACATGTAAGGATGAACAAAGATATGTTACTTCCTCATTTCCCTCAGACAGAGTGGTACAGTACATCATGTGCAGCAACCGCATACATACAGGCAGTGATCCGAATCATTGTGGTTTACCAGATATTTCCACACATCAAGCAGATGTCAGGAAAGTGAGCCTAAGAAACTGCCTGGTGGACATTTCCAGAAAATCACACAGGAGCATCAAATAAAGAAAGAAGGTATGGCTCCATCTCGCTTCCTGATGGAGCGAGATGGAGATATGAATATAGGAACGTGTGTGTGTGTGTGTTTTTTTTTATGTGTGTGTGAGTGGGGGCGGCTCACAATGTGTTTCATACAGGTCTGTGCTTTGGTTGACAGCACTACTCCGACATTCATAACAACCTAGGGAAATGTAATGAGGTAAAGTGTCACAATATCTCACATCGCCGGGCTAGCCTTCACTTCTGACAGCCTGACTCTGCTCACCAATGCTGTACGTATGCGTGTGTGTGTGTGTATTTACTGCTTGTGTCTTCAGAGCCTGTTTATATTTTGTGTGGGATGGGGATGCCAGTGGCCAGGAGAAAGAAACGCCAGCTGCCACCGTGCCACCAGTATCATTCAACCACACACTATTTCTGTCTCTGCGCAGAGAAGGAGCCGTGAACAGCAGAAGCATGCAGGACTTCAGGCTGACAGCAAATGCAGAGCAGAACAGGAGACCTATTATTCCGGGCTGCGTGGTGTGAAATCTGATTAGCGGCAACGGCACCCGGTTGTAAGGCCACTCACCTTCTCATTTAGCTCACCCAAGGGTAAAATCTTAAAACAGATGCTTTCACTTTTCTCTATTATCCATCCTTCATAACTTCTTTTTCTTTCTGCACAAACATCTGTGAATGTCCAAACTTGGAAAAAAATAAAAAATACAGCAACTTTAAGTGGAACAGTTCCCAGGAGGGGTGAATGACAGGCTATTCTCTACCTCCTGTCGTTATTTCTGACACACTTAAAGTGGTAATATTAGAGGGAAATTATCTCCCCCCCCCTCAGCCCTGTCAGTATCATTTCATCACTGACAGTGAGTTTATATAGTAACGCGTTTCAGAGTGGAGAGCGATGCTGAAGTCTTGCCTCTATTTCTGTAAGGAGACGCCTCCTCAATCAAAGAAGTGCCCTCTGGTAACTCTTAAGGAAGAATTACTGTTTTTGTAGATTGTTTGGCTCCTGCAGTCAATAAGAACACCAGCATGTAATTTTAAAAGACTTTTTCTCTAAACTCTCTTTAAAGTTGTATTGCCTTTTATTCTGTCTTTGACCAAATTCTTCCTCATCTCTAAGCAGCTGCTTTAGAAAGAAGATCAAAAATCAGCTCAAGCAAAAATCTATAAACAAGACAACGATATTGCCTTTTCCTTTTTGCTTCAATCAGTTGGTAAAGACAATTTTGAAAATAGTACAAGTGACATTGACATATATTCATATACAATCCCTTTCAAAAGTATTTATATCTACTGAATTTTTCACAGTTTATCACAATTTGAATCCTAACTTCAGTGGGGGGTTTTTTAGGATAATTTATGGCCTTCAGAATTATTTCCCAAATAAAAGACTGTAAATCTGCTGTACATTTGCAGTAAACTCTCTCAGTTAATGCTTTGTCTTTGGCTGCTGTCACAGCTGCAGGTCCCAACCTGTTATGATCGATGGTTGTTTCTTTGGCTGGATCCAAACGAAGACAGGAAGTCAGTAGAAACATGGTAAATATTCATTTAATGAAGACAAGAAGCACACAGGAAATAAGTCAGCATAGCAGACGTTTGGATAATCAGCTGAACAACCCACAAATAAAGGACTGATTGAACTGGGAAGTGCATAAATAATGTTGCGTGTAAGATTTGGGCAAGCATTGGAAGGAAGACCCAGGGCTTCAGGCTTCGGCTGATGGCATGGTTTTATTTTTCTTTCCCTAACACTGAGCAGATTAATAGTTGATGTATGAAAATGTTCTTCAGCTAAATAAAGATGAAACTGAAGTCTTAGTTTTTGTACCCAAAGACTGAGAATCATTGCCCACCTTCAGTTTGTTGGTTTAAAAAGCTCAAAGTCAAAAATCTGAGGGTGATCACAGGTCTGATTTAAATCTTGACGACCACATGAAATCTATCACAAAGGCAGCATATTATTACCAAGTGCATTAGTTCTTTGTCTTTGTTTATAGCACGCTCGATTATTACAATGCCGTTCCAACTTCTTGAAAATGCTGCGGCTAGAGTCTTTACAAACGAAAGACATCAGCATATCATAGCATATCTTACCCTTTGCTCAATGAACTGAGTTCAAAAGCAAACTAATTGTTTACAAAAAGCTTAGAATAATTGGACATGTGGACCGAAGTGCTTCTCCTCGAACATTGGATCTAGACGTGTAAAACTGGCTGTGCGACATGTTGTGCTGACGCCGCACAAGTCTGACAGTGTTGTGACCAAAGTCTGCAGTAGATGTGTTGATCTTGGAGCAGAAACTTTAGGTGAGTGAATCATTTAGTATTTAAATCTGTTCCCATGGTACACAGCTTTCCTCAGCAGGGCTCTTCATTTCTATCTCCTGCATGCCTTCACATCACAGTGCACTTACAATCTTCCAAGCTGAGAATATTGTGCCACTGGTTATTTACAAGGGCAATAGTAAATGCAAAACTGCATACTGCATCATTATTCTGTCAGCCATTAGATGATCTCTTTAAACACAGCATAGCAGGAACCAACAGCTGCCATTTTAGGTTGTCACTTCAAACATGTATAAATGTTGCCGCCGATGTCATATTTACACGGCACATTCATGTCAGAAATGATTAATATTTTCAGAATGAGACTTAATTGTTTTTGGCAGTCACTCCGCTCGAGTGCCGTTCCGCTGCATTTTGAGCAAAAATGACAGCCCCTGAGATTACAATCCATCAGAGTCGGCAAGTAATTGAACCATTTCGAAAGAATATGAGTAGAAATAAGCTGACGAGATCAGTTGGAGACAGCAACATCAAGATCAGTTTCAAAATTTCTACTATCGGTTCTCCTATGAGGTAGTGTCAACTAACACCGGTGCTTTGATTTCACCTGCTTTTCTTATTTTTTTAAGTCTTCACCATAAGGTAGATCAGGATAAATGATCTGATCTATAGCTATATAAAACACAGATGCAACCTGAACTTTGAGTGGACCAGAGCTTTTACAGCACATCTTAACTTAATGAAATGCCATTAGAATCACCGCAGCAGCCATTCCTGCAGGGAAGCAGCAATATTTCCTCAGTGATGGCTCCTACGGTTTAGGGCAAAACCGCAACAAATCAGTCCTTAAGAAGCAACAGTGCGAACTATTTACATCTACTAGAAGGTGCTTTGCCGTTATTTTATTATAGTTTGTCCATTGATTTTAGTTGTCAAAACAAATTTCCTTGCTATTTTTGAAGCCTGTACAGTATTTATGTTGTCATTTTGTCCTTACTTTTCAATATATTATTGTTACTTTTGTTTTTGCTATATTTCTATACTTTTTATCTTTACATGAACCTACAGGCTTCAATTTCTTACATGGACTTTTGCTGCAGTTTCACCTGAACTTCCCAACTCTGTGACAATAAAGAGCATTTCTATTCTATTCTATTCTATTCTATTCTATGTGTGTGTAAGTGCTAATAATTTTCTTTGCGTGTTTTGAGGAGGTCTAGAAACTCTGTCTCTACCTTGACAGAGTCAGAAAGCCTGTGATCTTGTCAAGGTACAGCTTGTGGATTCCTGCCCCTGTGCAATGTACTCAAATGTCTGTTGTTGTTTTTTGAAATCTATTGAGCAGCATACAAATGAGCATTTTTTTTTCTTCCCTGACAGCAGAGTTCACAGATACTTGTTATTCACTGTGTGAGTGTTTCTGGAACGCAGATAAGGCCCCCCATGTGTAAAAGTCTGTTCCCGGTGTTCATGGGAAATCAATTTGACCCTCTTATATGTGACCAGCCTTTATATCTCTCAGTTCCTCCTGCAGCTGTCATCCAGCGGATCAAGATACTTTCCTTCTGACGGGCGCACACACACACACACACACGCACGCCCACACACACACACACCCACACACACCCACACTTATTGAGGCACATATACAAACCCCCTCAGCTAAATCAAACACATGTAAGCCATATTCATACATATTCATTCGCTCTACCTGGCACTGAAGCTGAAGAGTAAATTAGAAAGAAGATGAAGCATTTTTAGGTGGTGGCAGATGAGAATATTTGTGCTGAAGCACAAGAAAAAAAAAAGAAAAGAAGAAAAAAAAAAAAAGGTGAATTCTGGCAACTCAGCCAGAAGCTCATTAATCTACGGATGTGTTTGCACAAAAGAAGATACTGGACACACACGTCCACACACACACCTGCGCACACATCATGCAGCTTATTCTCATTCGGCTCTGCACTCAGTATGTCCTTTACTTCTCATTGTCCTGACAAGTGAGGGGAGCAGGAAGTGTCCACCCTGATTGAAAACTGAAAATTAAATGTTGCACACAGTCCTTTCTTTAATGAATGCAATGTAACTTTAATCTGGAGGCAATTCAGCTGTGTTTTAGCTACACTGTGTCACATGCATCTTGTGTCTCTTCTTGTGTTAATTTCATTATCCAAAGAAGGTGAAGCCGCTCAGACAGCTGTGGGTCCAGCAGCTCTAAAAGGTACCAAATCTTTTGGCCTTCCAGCTCTGGAGTAGGAGCATACATGATACAAACGATGCAAAGGGGTGAAGGGGAATAGCCAACTCTAATGCTGATTGAAGACTCCACGGGCATGGAGGAATTAATGAGGCATGGGGACACAGGCTGTGCCAGCCAATCATGGCCTGTTAAGAGCCCCTCAGCTGCCGACAAACTGTGACAAACTGCAAGCCATCAATCACACAAAAAACACGTCTTCTGTCATTTGCACACTTACTGTCACATTCAGCCTCGTGCGTGACTCACTAGAGTCACCTCGCTGAGTCGATTGTTGTTTTATCAGCCTCACACTGCTGTGGGTGCAAGGAAGACCTAGAACATTTCACCAAAAGTACCGTGGGGGAGAAATGAGAATAGCTCTTACATTTATGGTGAAGCTACAGCGGTCTGAAAGTCAGTTTTTAGGTTTTGCACGTGCAGCAATGCATCATTTTCCAACGGTGCGTGGCAGCAGGGTGAAGGTCAAGAAACTGGTGCCAAAAAACCCCCAACAGGGTTATGAATCCAACCTCTGGAACATGGAGGATTTGGTGCCAAAAAGGGTAAAATCAAGACATAACTAATAAAAAGCTAAGCAGAATATTCTGAAAGAGAAGCATGGCAGAAATGCCTCCTTTCATCTGTCTTTCTGCATAAACTGCTGCAATACACAGTTGGGGGAATTTAGTAAGCAGTGCACTCTCTTCAAGTTTTCCTGTCATTTGTGTTGCCTACGTTTGATTTTTTTTTCCCCTGCAGCAGGTTTGCAAATCTAATTAAGCTCTTTTCAGCCAACTGATTGGTCAAATATAAAAAAAGGTTTTACATTTTAATATTGTAATTAAGAAAGGACTCAAGGTTCTCAGAAAGAGACATTTCTCACAACTTTTAGAACAACATCCAGCTGGATGAATCACGCTAAAATGGCATGCTGATCACACCCCAGAAGATAAGCTAAATATAACCAATCATGTGTGGTTGCTAGGGAAAATTGCTAAACTTTTGGCCAACCAGAATCACTGAATTTGATGTCTGTGGGGAACTCAAAATTATGCAAAAAGTTTTGCTTCATCGCTTGATGAAGTTGGAGCTGAAGCTTATTAATCTGACTTCTCCACCTGCACCACACCAGACCGGAACAGGCAGCATTGGCCCAGGCTTCTCTCTGACTGGCTGTGCAGTTCTCTCTGAGCATATTTTGGACAAAATAAATGATTGTTTTTATGATTCCGCTTGTCTGTCTCCCGTTTTTGTCATCGACTACGAGTGGGGCGACATCTTACTGGACATCTGGACCAGTAAGATTACACCCTCCACTCCTCTCTATGTTTTATTAGTTTTTGCTACCATATTGATCTGCTCTTTTTTGCTGTTTACTTTTTCCGTTCCTCAGGTGCTATCATTTGCTGATAATCAGTCATGAATGTTGAAGTGGTTTATTTGATGCTTATGTTGCTCTGGTTAGCGCAATGCTAATGCTGCTCCGGACAAATGTTGATAAAATGTTGTTTTTAATGGTGATGCTCATATTGCCTTTTATGACAAACATCCTAGTTGATATAATGGTGTTTCGTTTTGTGGTGATGTACAAGAGGAGTTGAAGTCCTGTTTCCTGACTCAGATCTATGAACATTCATGTCTGTAAGATTTCACTGAGAGCCTGATTGTCAGATAAATCCAGGAGGATCGCTTGGTGTTGTTTTTATGTGTTTCTGGGTTACTTTTTTGTTTGTAGCCATGAACATTTTATCCTATACCAATGTGATTTAGTTCTTTTAGTCAATCAATCAATCAATCAAATTTTATTTGTATAGCACATTTCAGCAGTAAGGCATTTCAAAGTGCTTTACATCATATCGAAAAAGACAAAAAAGCGAAATTCCGCGAAGGAGGTATACGGAGCCTCTATATTAGTGAGTGTTTAGGTAGGAAGGCCTCTGATGCTTGGTGTTATTAGTCAATTCTCTTCAGTTTTAGTAGAATTTAGCTTGTTGTTTGTTCAGAGTTAAACCCGTATACATTAGTTTAGTTCGTCACAGTTTTGGTTTTAGCCGTTGGCACTTAATTAATGATTAAAAACGATATATTTTGCAAGTTACTTAACAAAACTTTTACTTTTAGCTAGTTTAAGCCTTCGTGTTACTTTGCTGTATGAAGAATGTTATATTATTGTAGAAATGTCATCATTTTTGTACCGTGTATTTGAAACCTTATATTGGACTAGGAAAGGAAATCCATGGGCACATCAGCCCCACCACAATTAGTTTTTTTCTCACCAGCCGCCACTGATCTTCAGTAGACCACAATACAACAGAAACTACGCTCAACCACCTCCTGCCCTTCCCCTGTCTTTGACCTCATTGCACAGATCCGTGGACGCTTTGGCGAGGTCGGTTCCGGGAAACGATATTAATAGCGTCGAACTCATGAATCTTTCAGACTGAATCACATGAGCTGATATGAGATGAGACCGTCTCAGAGGATGAATTAGTTCATGCAGAAACGCAGCAGGGGAGATTTCTCATAGCCTCCTAGAACATGAGTTATGCATCAGCTCCATATACGGTCTCTGGTACGTATTGATTTTTTTGTATGATAACCCGAAACAGGTGCCAAGTGTCAGAGGTCAGATCCACGAGAGACAGCATAATATATTTTTTGCTGCACTGCTGTGAGTATATTTAGCAATTGGAATGTGTAGGTGAGTGAGTCGAGGGGCTTGGATAAGTTCACTTTTATGCATAAGTACAGCGATGAATAATTGTGTTGGCCTTCACATGAAAAATAGTGTGAAAAAAAAAAAAAAAACAGGGAATGGAGCCAGAAAAAGAGAAGTGTTGAGGGGGAGAGGTTAGAGGTTGGAAGAGAGTCAAGAAATGTGGCAGAAAATGAAATGTGTTACTTTGGAGACGTGCTGAGGTGGCTCCATGCTTGTATTCAGCTCGATGACTGCTGTGCTGAGCAGTTTCAATATTTACCATAGCTGATGCCAAATAGCACTGGAACAGTCACAGGAAGAAGGGATGGCAAAGATGTTTAAAAAACTTTAGGTCTTTGGACTAAAATGTCCCACTGAATCAATGAACTCCAATCAAAGTCGTTTTTTCCCCCCACTTTGGGTAGTGAATGATGACTTTACCTTGTAAGGCTTTCTGCTCATTTTTAACAGGAGTGCCAATTAAAATGGATGGTGCTGTAGATGGAATAAAAAATGAAATAAGTAAAGAAAAAAAATAACATTGGGGTGAAATAAAGTGGCAACTCAGGTGGAAATATGAAAATTGGATGCGAGAAATCAATCGAGGAACGGAAAATTGACAATTGATAAAATAAAGATATAGAACCGGCAGGGGAAAGAGAAGTGGGAGATGTAAATCAGATCTGATCAGCATGATTGGAAGAGAGGCAAGAAAATGTGCAAAGTTGCGGGTTAAGAAGAAGAAGAAAAATAGCAAGTTTTGTGCCAAGAAAAACCAATCACCGAGGACATGCATGCAGATTGTTGTTGGAGACGTTGATGTGAAATTTTCTTAGCTCAAATTGACGTCAAAATTAATATCTCTTTAAAAAAGTTGAAATTAAAAGAATTGATTTTTATCCTTTAAATTGTCTGCTAAATGTTATTAAATGTTAAAATAAAACTAAATGTCGCTCTGCAGTAGATAAACAGAAACATGCCCGAAGGCACTATTACTTACTGATTTTAGCAGTCCATGAATGCAGAGTATTCTTCACAGCTCCTGTTTAATTCAGTTTCAGAAGACTTAATTCTTTGCAAAAATTAAGTTATTAATGTCTAATTCAGAAAAACACATTACCCACATTATCTATTTTTAAGATCTGCACAGTTGCCTCTATTTCTTTTTATAAAATCAATGTTCAAATGAGGAAAAATAAAAAAAATAAAACCAGGATGCGATTCCACACATGAGAAAGCTCCATGTGGAGGAAACAGGAGATGAATAATGGAAAGCAGGAACAAAGTTACCAAAGTAATTTTCCCTGTGTAGCAGGATCAATTACCATCTTGACCTCACTCCACAGACTGAGTTTAAACCCAAAACAAACACTTTATCTGAAAGCAATTTATTTTGATTCTGCTGTTGGAAACCCTGAAAAAAAAACAAAAAAAACCAGCAGCGATTACCTGTTTTTAATATTATTAATGTTGTTGGTCATCCAGTGGAATATAAATGGGTGACGGCGTGAATTTATTCACCCTCCAGTTCTCTGTCTCTCGCTTAACTTGTGGACAGATGGGCTGATTGAGGTCTTCCAGCTGCTGACCATAAATAATTTGCCCAACTCGTGTTCCATTTAAAATCAAAGCGATTTCCTGACCCACAAAGACAGACAGAGGAGACAGGTTAATATGTTTTTTTACCACAGAAATCCATGTTTGAACAGAGCAGAGTCAGGCGCTTCTGACCAAGCAAAACCCAGACGGAGAACACTTAGAAATCCTATCAGTCTCTAGGTTCTTGAATCAGAGATGCTTTTAAGGTCTTGGAACTTCATTCTTTTCTTTTTTATTTTTGTAGAGTCCATAATTCTTGGCCTATTTTAGTTATCTTTGATGTTTTAAAGGATCGAATCTTTAAAGCATCAAAAGACACAAATTCTGCTACAATCAATCTGGAAGAGTGAATTAGAACATGAATGTTGGCCTTTTAACTCACCTGTTTCCAGAGGAAGGGCTTAACATGACTACATACTCAGGGTGTCATTTTGTCAGGGGGTGGCAGAAACATACAAACAAACAAACAAACAAACAAACAAACAAAAAGTTACTTGCTAGTTTGGCATCCCAAAAATGTTCTATTTCTTGTTTCCATGTCTATTCAATGTGGAGTTGACTCAATGTTAGAACTTCAAACCTAGTGTTGTTTGACTCTGAACAGAGATAAATTTAAAACAAATGCTGTGATCACTGAAGCCCTTATTAATGGTTTAGCCTGGAAAAAATTTGATTTCCAGGCTTTTGTACCACCTTACATTTCACAGAGAAATGTAAGAAAGCAGGAAAGACTTTGAATAAAATACTAGACATGGATCACTAAATAGTGACATATTGACTGTACTTTGGATGTAGCCTAAATACTGGCTATCGCTGCAGATGTTTTTAGATCAACTAGACTGAGCAAAAATCAAGATTTCACCGCTAAAGAATAGAATGAAAACCTGTGAAAAGCGGTGTGCACCTTTTTTACACATCATGACCATCTTTGTTTCTGTTTACTCACTTTCTATTAATAGAAGCAAATACAAGTGAAATGTATGTACATTTTTCAAGTCTAGAGTCATATTCAATAAATTGGAAAATGGGTTCCAAAGAGGCTGTTTTGTCAGATTAAAAGTACCTTTAGAAAACAAACTTTAAGTTGCTATTTAACATATTTGTCATCAAACCCACATTTCTGCATTATTATTTTTTTAATATTCAAATCTTAAATGTCATGTCATTTAACTGTTAGCAAGAAATATTCACCATTAACAGAAATAAAAGTTTTATTACATCAGACAATGATTTATTTGAGAGCCAAAGCACATTAACTTTTCATTAATATTCTAATTTATTGAATATGGCAGTATATTATTTTTAGTGTTTGTGTCAGAATTAATTAATCTGCTGTCAAGACATGAAAGGATAAACTGCATAGAAAACTGCCTTTAGTGACAAACTGATAACTGTAAACAACATTGCAATATAAACATAAAAGCATGAATTTAAGTTGCAATTACTTGCTGAGCAAATCCATGACTGGACTTTAGTTTAGATTCTCCTTGGTCAGTCTGCTTTTATAATTCCACAATAGGTGCATTTGCTGGAGAATCTTTTTAAAGCTAAAGAATCTTTATTTTCACATAATAGTAAGCATGGCTCATTACCATATTACTTTTAAACTTTTTAAAGATTATGCAGCAACTGTTTGTGAATGAAACATTTAGAATATTCATAAACAAAAGCAGAACATGCAGAAAGGTCCAGTATAATGAACTTGTTTGTATTTCCTTTTTGAAAAATGCGAGACAGAAAAAATGCGCCATCACATGCTGGTGGTGTGGCATGAGAAATGATGGGCAATAACTCCTTTAGTATAAAAGTTTAGGTTGTTTTTGTCAGATGTCATGAAAAAAAAAACAATTTTATTAAATTCTTATTTTTTATTTTACCTTTTTTTCTTAGTCATTGGGATAAAATCTGCTGTCTGCATGTCATGCAATTCTAAACAAATATTCATGCTAGAAGAACAATAGATGTATTATTGTCACAATAACACAGAGCCATCAAGCTATCAAGCTGTGACTTGACTCACTAATCATTTATATTCAGCTGCAGGATCTACAGTTTATCATCAGCGGGATTCCAAAAAAAAAGCAGAACTTTAGATTAACATTGCTTGTGTCTTGACTGACAGCCACTGGTGGTTTAAATAAAAGAAAGGGATTTATCAGACAGAAAACTGGTGTATACTGCACTTCATAAGTTATAACCACATACAGTAGTAGGCCATAATCCATTTATCTCCATTAAATCTTTTTATCTTTTTACACAGAATTAGGACCACCTGATGATCTACTGCATCTTAAAGACAAGTTCAAGTGTCACTGGATTGCAGAAAATTGAGAAAACCTTATTTCAGTGTCAAAGCAATTATGACCATTCAGGACTCTAAATAGGTTCATATTTTTTTTTTGCTGCTTCCTTGACCATCCTGTTACTTCCTGTTACTATGTAATTGCCTGAGAATCACATTTGTGGCTTCTAATAGACTATTTACAGGGAAACCTGCATTTCCCTATAAATACAGGTTTCTTTTCCTCCGAAACGTATTTCAGTCTCTGTGTAAGAGGAAGAACAGCATTTTAATCCACCTGTCAGAGAATGCATGCAAGCTAGTTATTTGTCTAAATATGGAGCAAAGTGAAACTTGAAATTTTATAATTTTTTCAGCTTGTACTTTTCTAAAGGACCTTTGCAATTACACTAAGAAGGAAAAAGACGTAGAAATCTGAAATCTCTCTTTTTTTATGAGATAATTTTCTGTGTTGTAACACAATTACCTTAAAATGTGCTACTCTTACTGCTGAAAATTATACCCAGGCTTTATCCTTGACAATCTACTAAATAAATTTAGCTTTTGAGTTGCAGCCTGAAGAACTGGTATCTACAAGTTGGTATCTAAGTAACCTGCCTGTTTATACAATTTGGAGGTGTGCGTGTTTCCCCAGGTGGGGAAACTGTCAACAAGACCACAATGGGGGGATTTTGGTGTGAGGAATTTCTTGAGACCCTTTTCTTAGCAGCCGGAGAGTGGCAGAACCACAAAGCTGTGCCACAGTGATCTTACCTTTTATATCAATGTACAATCTTTGTCCAGGGTTTTGGGGCAAAATCTGGGGAACAAAATGCCCTTTAAGGGGGTTTTTAAGTGCAATATTAGCTTAAGATATATTTTCTTTTACCTACAACAGATGTTATAGTGAATCCTGTATTGATTTGAATAGATTTTGGGTTAGGAGACCCTGAGCACTACAATGAGCACTGCCATGCTCAGGGTAGTGTCTTGTTGCACTTGCAAAAGCAAACTGAACCATTTGCTGATTGAGTAAATTAACCATTATGGCCATAAAAAATATCAACTGCACAGCTCTTAAACTGATTAATCAGCATGAACACACTTTAAAAATATTTGGCAAGTGCAGTTAAACTCTCCAGAGAGAAGTATGCCCAGGGAGAAGGACATGTAAGTAATCAATTAATAGAAAATTATAGTCTTAATGGACTTTCATATATCTTTACCCTGATATAAATGTCAGCATTTACTTCAGGTTCCTATGGAAAACTACTGCAATTCTTTTAAGCTTAATAAATCATCCAAATAAGCTGGACAAAAGCAAGGCATTATAAGACTGTGTGTGTAGGTAAAACATGCTTTAAACTTTAAAAATGATCAATCCTGTGCTTGATTGATCTCTAAGTGAATAATGAGGCTTTTTTTTTGTTAGGTCATAAAGGTTACTGATAATCAGCCAAAGGAAAATATGCCCTTCTTGACCTTATTCATCTAGCCTTTGACCTTTTTTGAGTAGTGACTCCCAAAGCTGCAGCTCACACTATTGTGTCTGTGTGGATCAATAAGGTTTACAGAGCTCCAACATAAAGGCATTTAGGAATAAGCAGTAGAATAATCGTGAACTCTTAACTCTTAGGGCTTAATTTAAGAAATGTAAGGGGATAAACTGAGACTAAACTAAGGGCAAAAACATTAAACTGGAGTTTCTTTAATATTCATATCTAGCATAATGTAGTTCCTGTAAGCAATCCATATTTTTTAAGCAGTTCAACCCACCGTTATTTCCCCAGGAGCCACAATCGATGTGCCAGATTGAGTGCTGTTTGCAACAACTTTGCATCAATAAAAGCTGGAACAAGGTTGTGCATCAACATCAAGATCCTCTGTGGAATGTTAAACCTGGAAACCCTATACATTTACTGCAAATAATTGTTTGCTTTAGCAATTACTTAAAAATTACTGAAACAAAGGAACAAAACAAAGGTCTGTGTACCTCTGGAAAAACAAGTCTGAGAAAAACACAGCATCTTGCAAAGACAAAAAAGAATGGATGAGAAACATTTTCCCTGAAGAAATTAATGCTTCACACTCTCATTTTAAAACCCACGGTTTGGAAAAAAATCTCACAAAAGGCATTAAGAGCAGGAACGATATGCAGACTTGACACACCAAATGGATTTAATGATTGCTCCGGCCTGAAATGCTTTTAGTTGCTGGTGAGACTGCTGACCTGTCCAGGGTGTTCTGACCTCTTGCCCATTGATTACTTGAGATAGGTACCAGCCCCCCAGCAAACCCGAGTGAGAGCATACAACAGATAGACAGACACAGGGTAATGGACTGATCCATGAACAGTTGAGATAATCAAAAGTAACACTGACACAAACAAAACCCTACAGTAGTACAGAAAATGAAGGGTTAAAATAAAGAAGAAAACTATTGTAAAGGTTATGAGGGTGAACTCCTCTATCCGGGTCACGGGTTAGTCTCAGCCTTAAGCAACGAGTTCAAGAGTCTAATTTACAAACAGCAGGAAAGAGCAGGACATAGATGGATGGGGGCCTCATCTACAATGATGGAGTAAATGCTGCAATTTCTTGTGTTTAGGAAAGAGCTGAACCAAAAAGCTATCAATTTACTGATCTCAAAAGTTTTGACTCTAACCTATGGCTACGAGACAAGACTAAACAATGGGTGAAATTAAATTCCTCCATTGAGTGGCTGAGATAAGGTAAGGTAGCATTGGGGAATTTTTAAGGAAAATGGCTTCTTCTCCTGTTTGATAGAAGTCAGCTAAGGTGGTTTAGGTTGCTCATCAAGATGCGTTTGCATCAAGATGCATCATTTTCTGTCAGCCACACTCTCCCACTCTTCAGGGTGTTTCTGAAGTTTGGCAAGTACCAAAAAAGAGGAAATCCCAGGGGACGCACTGGAGGATTGACAGGAGTGAAGCAATGTGGGGCTGCAAGTGCATTTATTGTGCAGTGCACTGCATTTGTTAGTTTAATAAACTTTTGCATCTTACCTTCTTTCTATATTCAACAGGGGACAATCCCAACTCCTCTATTTAGATTATAGTAAGTAGATGAACAAAACTTTCTATCATGCATTCTTGCTTGTTTTTTTAATGGACTTTATATATTGTAGGTTTATCAAATGCACCACAGAAGCTAAACTGTCACCTGACCATCAAGCAAATCATTATGACCCAAACCAAGTAAATTTCAGAAACAAGATGGCTATGTAAAGATCATTGGGAAATGCACTTGAGCTTGCCATAAGCTGACTGGGTCCAACATGCCATATACTTTCCTGCTCTTTATATCCAAGCCTCTCAGAAGTCTGTTCTCTGACTTTTTCTGAATTGTGAGTGATGAATAAAATAACCTCAAGTCAAGCTCCCATGTATGAAGATCTTGGCGTCATATAATATCTGATTAATACTGTAAATAATTGCTGACTACTTTTGACATGAAGGGTAGAAAATAAATGTTTTTGACAATAGCGATGAGTTGAAAGGTTGAGCTGCCGCTCCGCCCGTCCGCTGGTGATGATCAGAGGATCCAGTGGCACAGTTTCGCTTCTGTCAGTCGGTCCCAGATGTGGTTACAATGTAGCTTACTTAAGTTAGTGTTTGAATGTGTATATGAGTGGGTGAACCACTGACAGTACAACACACTTTGGAGTCATTTGGAGGCCAGTCACCATGTTTTCAATGTGCTATACATACACTTTGGAAGGTCAAAGCTGTTGGTTGGAAATCAGTGACAACGCATCGCGACGTATAAAAGACATTACACTTCGTCCAAATACTATAATGAACTGACTTATTTAAGAGGCAGCTTAATTTCAGCTGAAATGCTGTTGGTGATTTTTCCAAATCCACTTTCACAGATTTTCTTATTCTCTCTTTTGCTGTTTTCTGTCTTGTCATTGCAGCAGTTTGTGCTGCCTGCTGCCACTGCACTTTAATCAGCTACTCCACCCCTCGCTGAGCTCACAGCTCCTCTGTGGACAGTCTGTCCTTGCATGCCTCTGTCACACACACAAACACCCGCACACACACGGACAGAAAGGCTCATACACCTAAATCACTGCACCATCATTTTCTGTCAGCCACACTCTCCCATCTCACAGTTGAGTGGAAAGATGAGCTGCCTACTTCTCACGGGGCAGAAGGTGAAAACACACACATTCGTGCGGAAATAATCGCATGCACAGTTGAGCATCTACACCACCAAAAGTCTCTGTCACACACGACTGACTTCCAGCATTTGGATATTCCCTTTTCACTTTTAATCAGGGAGCCTGGCCCAAAACCCCTGGACCTGACAGCGTACCAGTCGCCTCTCTGAGATTGGATCCATAGTTCCAGACACAGACTGGAAACAAAACCTGCAGAGAGAAGCTGGCATTTTTCCTCATGAATCCAAAGCACAGTGGAGTACAGATGTTAGCCTCAGCATATGGCGGCCATTATTTCCCCTTATGCCACACTGATGCAGCATGCGTATGCTGACCGGTAAGAGGTGTCTGTACTCTGGCTTAACCTGGCCGAGACTTACCGATCTCGCAGTTCTCTCCAGAGTAGCCCTGAGGACAGTAGCAGCTGTAGCTGTCGCCTTCCTCCAGGCAGCTCCCGCCATGGAGACAGGGGCTGGTCTGACAAGGGTTACTCTCCTCTGTACAAAGAGATGGGCAGAAGATATAGGAAGGTTAACTTCAAGTTATTTTTTTTAAAGAAAAAGAATTACAAATGTTCCTTAATTAGTTAGAACATGAGCAGCAGCAAGTCATTGTCTGACAGACGCCCCACGCTGTCTAATAGAGATGGAGCAGCAGAGTGGGATGACAGACCGTTGATTTGTCCTTGCCTCTCTTTCTTTCCACAAGGTGATAGATCACGTCTGTTTGAAAGAGTTCCCCCTCTTTCCTGTTGTTCTATTTCCAGTGAGTTCACGTCCAAATTAATTAGTTGCTCATAAGTGGCGCAGGAATCCATTTATATTCTATATTGCTGTTGTGCACCAAGTGCAATGCACTCATTTTAGGTGGCTGGCGATTGCTCTGTGTTCTCTCCATGGGAAATGCTTTGGGCGGATAAATGCTGGAGATTGAGGGGATTAAGTTATAATCACCGCTCTTAAATTTAAGAAGAGGACTGACTGAGAGAGAGAAGGAGACTACGTCAGGGACAGTTAGAGCAAAGAGTGATAATCACAGAGTTTGCTACTACTAGGTGTGCAAAAAAAAAAAAAGACTGTTAGGCACTAGGTAGATTAAGTGTCTTTTTAATTTCTAGTCCTGATAGGATTGCACGGCCCTGACACAATCTGTCAAGCCATCTAATATACGGTGTTCTTTCTCCATAATAACACCCAGACTCACTTAATGATGTATGAGCATGGGGGATGCTGAGCGGAGCACAGAGTGCAATTCACATGGAAGCACGGAAATGCCCTCAATTAGGTGTGAGTTTGTTTATTCATGCAGACCTGTGCAAAAATAAGTGTATACCAAGACACGTACATGTCTAACCATAACTAAGGGATTATATGTAGCAGACAAATACAACATATATGTTGTATTCACATACGTTTTCACATTTTGCTACATTGCAACCACAAACTTTTCTGTATTTTCTTTTGATTTTATGTGAGGGAAATGATGCATGCAGCTTCACACAGTGGCAAGTCTTCTGTGGCCGACAAAGCAATCTAGAAACTGAGGTTTTTGCCCGTTCTTCATTGCAAAACAACTTGAAATTCAGTCATATTGAAAAGTTTCAGTGAACAGCTATTAAAATCTTTAGATTCTGAAGAAGGTTTAGGTTTGGACTTTGACCACGACATGATTTAAGCTAACCAGCTATGGCAGCTCTGGTTTCATGTTTAAAGTTCTTCTCCTGCTGGAAGGTGAACCTTCACCCTAATGTTGAACTATTTGCAGTCTCTAAGCCACTTTTCTTGCAGTCATGCCCAAAATTTAGCTCCATTCATCTTCATCCAACAATTCAAGAACACAGTTCATGTTGCTGCCACTGTCAACATTTTGGGAATGTTGTGTTCAGAGAGTAGTTCGATTTGGTGAAATGTTACATGCCTAAGAGTCACTTTTAAAAATTTCAGTTCTCATTAGAAAAAGAGAAAGAATCAGGTTACTGTAACTGTATTTGCCAGGATACACTAATTATCTCAAGAGTTCAAGCTTTGCCATGTCTAGTTAATTAATAAGTTGGTATGACAACAAAATAAGCTTGTAAGATTATCCTAAGATATCATCACTAAATATCATTTCCAAGGATGCATTTTCTCAATTTCTCTGTTTAAAAAATAGCCGAAAACAAATAAGAACATATTTGTGCAACAGATTAGAATAAAGCTTGTCCAAGTCCTCACTTTTTAATTAATTAGACATTACACAATTCCATAAAGAACACGCAAGCTTGGAAACCTGGTGTATGTCACATTTCTGCAAAGTGTACGATCCAAATGGAAGGAGAAGGCAGGCAGAATCATGGTGCAGTTGAGTAATAAAGATAAAATGACTTTTAAAAAAAACCAAGGTGCATCAATTCGAAGGAGAAGACGGAAAGGTCACCACAGACTTAGGCAACAGGGGGATCTAAATCAAAAGTGAGTGAACAGAGGTTTCAATTTTGGGGATGTCGTTACTGGAATGTAAAACAAATTAGTTAAATTAGTGAATGAGCAACAGCAGAGGCAGAACAGGGAGCTGAGGCACAGAGGGGAAGTTATGGGTAAATCCTTCCCCATAACTTCCTTGTGGAGTAATGAGGAAGGGAATATTGTATAAAGAAATGAAAAGAGAAAAAAAGAAAGAAACTCAGGGAAATAAACTATAAAGTTTCATAAATATTCAATGAACAGAATATAAATTACCAAAGGGAAATTTGACAATTTGAAATACCCCCCCAGAAAAATAATTTCTCTGTTTAGGCTTAAAATAAATTGTCTTCTATGGGAGGTTTATATCTGTGGAGAATGATGCAAAAAAAAGAAAAAAACAACATAGTTTCTAAGCTAATGAGAAGAAGAATAGATACAAAAAATATCATTGGTGCTGTTAGAATCACTCTGTTAGGAGAATTCACTGCAGGTATTTTATTAAAAAAACTGTTTAAATACCTGAACCAATTCTTTAGTCTTTTACACCAAAGTTATTAAGAGCCATTATTGAAGGTCCAAAGAGCCACACATTGCAGACAACTAAGACTTAAGACTTAATCTTTGGGACTTCTTTGGCTTGTCTGAACATTTAGTAAAACTACATCTTTCAAAATCCTATTTATCTCAATAATCCAAACATCAGCATTATAATTACTGAGATGAATGTTTTGAATACTCATCTGAAGTCTTCTAGACTACTATTATGTAAACTATAGTATTCTATAATCCTGGATCATGAAGAATAGCGAGATCTTATGAAATGTACAAACCCTATATAGGCCTAAAGAGTCATACGAAGGTGGTTGCCAGAAATCAATTTGACTTTACAAAGTTCTACAATAACCCCATATTCACTTGATTTTTATTATTTCACTTAAGATGAAAATATTCAACAAAAACAAAAAAAAAGCTTTTATGAAAACAAAGAAGTTGTCAGTTAACAGGACTTAGTATTTCTTTTTCCTGTTTCATCTGTTTGGACCAAAAAAATAAATAAAAATCTGCCAACTTTGACAGGACACAGAATTGAACTGCGAATTCTGCGGCTCACAACAGACAGGACCACATTTGTCTGTGGAGACTCAAGTCTTCTCTGTGTGTGGCACCACATGTTATATAATTGTAGGGCGACAGTGTCATTTCTTTTAGCTACTGTGGGACAAACAGTCTGGCTGTGAATGACAAACTCGACAAATTTCAGAGGACCGACATCTGTGGGTGGCAGATGTGGACAGCAAGATGATTTTCAATCGAGAACAATAATACCTACACGGTGTCCGGTGTTTGAGAACATACTCTCTCCCAAGAACTAAAAGATTACAGTAAAAATCACAGTTTCTTTTCATGTTGCAGTTCATTTCTACTGCTTTTACTGAAATGTAAATCTGCACAGTTTTACAATATTCAAATCAAAGCCCCACATTGCCTGCATTTATTTACATGTATAAAACGTGGGATTTTTATTAATATCATAAGTTATATATATATTAACATTAATCCAGCATACAACAGGGTTAAATGACTTGTGATGTAGCTAGACAGTTTTAATACCTGGCAGAGATATTAACTGTTTCACATAGGAACCATGTACCACAATGTATTTCATTTATGCAATACACAGAAGCTCAAGATTGTAATGTGATTCAAGTGTTATGAATAGTCTTGTCAGGTATTGAGGAAATCCTTCCAAAATGCAAAACTATTGCAGATTGTTTTGAAGGGTAGTAGGCAGAGTACTGACAACATTGTTCTTTCGTCTGCGGATCCCTGCATGCAGCATTAGTATAACACCTCAAACAGCAGGAATTTGACCACTGAGACAGACACATGTGTCCGCCAAGGAAAAAACTGTGGCGGTACACATAGAGTATAGCTGACAGCTGAGCACCAGTTCATCAAGCTGTCATAGTAAGTAAGGTCTCAGGAGCTGTAGATGTGAGCTTCTCATGGCCGTTTCTGCTGTCAGTCATTCCACAGTGGGTGATAAAGTAGCTGCAGCTCCTGCTGCAATCTCCATTAATGCAACACACAGCATTTTTATTTTTATTTTTTTACCGCTGTCAAAAAAATATATATACAAAAATCAGTCATTCAGAAGCTGTTTGGGATTTGAGAACATTTTGATGGCTTATATTTATTCCTCTGAGGCTGAGCATGTTCTTACGCCTCTGAAAGCGTCCTTCTAGTGGTCCAATTTCCTCTTTAAAAGAAACCATTTGTCAGCCTAATTAAATTGGTCCTAGCGAAATTGCCTTAATAATGACTTTAAAAGGACTTGTCCTCTAGCAGCTATCTGCGAGAAGTGAAATATGGCGGTCGCGCTGTCTGTGGTGACACAGTGAGCTGAGCTGCAACAGAACAGGACATTGATCCAATCTGCAGACAATTAGTAACGACTTATTACACCCAAATGGGGCTGTGTTCATCACCATCTGTCCACGAAGAACAGCCTGCAGGCTCCGTGGTAAAATTCCAGGTATCGATTGTGTGACGAAAGCAACATCTTTCCACAAAGAAAATGCTTAGCTTGAATACACAAACTCTCACGGCTGGTTTGGTGTTAAAATATTTAGATTAGTACATTTTCTTTTCTAGTTTCCCAATGCCTTTTGCTGTTTAATGAGGAATGATTGAGCAAAACTTTAATATGCAAAAGAAACACAGATTAAAAGAGCATGCAAGAGGGGAAAATGGGATAGGGAGATGCCCTGGTCTGCAAAAAAAAAAAAGAAAAATGGGATGAGAGGATTAAAATTTAGCATGAAGAAGAGGGTGAGAGAAAAAAACATCATCTGGGGGGTGAGGGAAGCTATCATACATTTCTTCACGTCTTAATGCTGGCTGCAGCTTATGATTAATTACACACCAGTCTTAAAATAGGTTGCTTCCCCATTCCCTACTGTGTGTCTATCTTCTGCCACACAGAAAAAGAAACAGAGGAAAGAAGAGTCCAAAGAAGGGCACGGATATCCTGTGCAGAGCAGGATGAAACAGACAAATGAAGAAGGGCAGACACAGTAACAGAGAGATTACGCAACACTCTCAGAGTTCCAGCTTTGGGAGTTGAGGTCCTAGATTGTGGGACATTCAGTATATCTGCCACAAATATCGAATTCAGCGAAGTTTGTGAAATTTAAAACTTTCTGGCAAACTGAAAAACCTTGGGATGCACCGAACAGAGGAACATGTGTATGCAGTGTTGCACATCCTAAAAACTCTCAATCTGAGTAGTTTCCAAATTCAACTGGAATGCTTTAAAATAATAAACTCTGCATGTATAAATGTGCAACACACACACACACACATAAAAATCAACCTTGCACATGCACTGTATATACACCTGCTCATCCAGCTGTGGCGTGGCTATGCTTAGACTCAGTGAACCTTGTAATAGCTTTGCTGAGACAGAGATCATGCTTCAGCCTGTTCAAGTGTTGGGCCTCTATGAGAGTGATAAGCCATCACCTGGACCCGGGAAGAGCTTTAAACTTTAATGCTGTACTACGTCGCTAAGAGGTACTGAAGCACAGAATGGTTAGAGCCATATGCACAACGGAAATAATCTCCACAGTAAGGTCTTAAACGGGGACCGCTGTGATGGTCGCGCAAGCTTGATGAGTCCGAGGTGTAAAATATTCATACCATCACTTGCATGATGGCTGCAAAAACATGTGTTATATGATTTAAGAAGGCATGAATTATGCATCACCAAAAGCAGCCTCATAACAGCGAAACTCTATTTCACCTTGAAGGTCTGACGATACAGCTACGTTTGGAAAGCCCACAGTAAGTCGGGAGCTTTCAGCGTCTGAGCTGAACAAAGATAAGAACATGTGGTATTAATTTTAAAACATTAAAATAAAAACTTGAAGTATGTCTTATCAGAAAATGCTGTAACAGCTACATTTATCTATAACTCGATAGAAAATTACAGGAATACAGTCTTAGAAATTGTAACATTGCAAAACATCTAAAGGTTGTTGC
The DNA here is from genome assembly GCA_903066825.1 of Alfaro cultratus. Classification (NCBI taxonomy): domain Eukaryota; kingdom Metazoa; phylum Chordata; class Actinopteri; order Cyprinodontiformes; family Poeciliidae; genus Alfaro; species Alfaro cultratus. Next base: position 137,206 of record CAEFZX010030003.1, on the reverse strand, counting down.
TATGTGTAGGGCAGCAAAAAGTAATGTGAAAGGACAGTCTGTGATTTTCCTGCTCCAAGACAAGCTTTACCTTATGCTATTTTTTAAAATAGGAAAATGTAATTTGTTAGAAGTTGAAATAATCAAGTGTTAAATGAGATGGTTGAAGAAATTGAGGAGGAAAAAAAGAATACATGCACCTTCCTGAAATAAATCTGTAAAAAATAAATAAATAAAAATTCTCAAGCTAGAGTCACATGGCAGCATTCCAAAATCAAACAACTCATTTGCTCCAGACGAGCTATAATTTCTGCCACAGCCAACTAAACAAGTCAGGGATGGAAACAGGAGACCCGTATTTTCGAAATATAGACCAAAATGCAGTCTAATATGGGGACGAAAAACCAGTGCGTCCTAGGATTTCTTCAAAGTGGTTCATTTACCAAGCTGGCTTGTGAGGAGAAAGAGAGGGCAAGAGGACAGCAGAGGACAGGCGAAAAGATTAAACTGTGTGTTGAAGCAAGTGACGTCAGCAGATGTCACAGCAGTCACCACTGAAACCAAACAACTGTTATTCTGACTGTAAAATCTAGAACCGGTTTCCCTCGAAATCATGATCAAAAAGAGAAGACTTCACGTTACTGAAAACAAGGTTTTTGCTCTTTGGTTGTCATTCTAAATAAATGCCAAACATTAATCAGAGATGAATAATAAACTAGTCAAACCAACCTACTTCCATTATTAAAATACAGTGCATGTTACCTAGGGCCTCTTGTTTTTCAAATCTTGCTACATAAATTACACAAGCTTAGGAACATTCGAAAAGTTTTGTGCAGCTTTGCTGCTTATTTGAACATCATTTCAGCAGCAGCAACATTTTGGAGAACTCCAACTTAATATTTCATAAAATTTGATTTGGGAGATAATGAGAACTGTAACCTTAGAAACTTTTAGAGGAAACTCACTTTTTTATATAAATAACAGATGTGGGAATTCATTTAAAAGGTAAGAGCTTGGGACTGCTGTGTATGTGTGTGTTTTTGTGTGCACAGTAGAGGCTATTACACATGGAAATAAATTATTTTTGGACTTTTTTTTTAATGTCTGCCTCTCCCGTTGCTTTAATTTTAACAATATAAACTAAAAGCTCATCCTCATGCACAATTGATATGATATGCTGTGTTGCTTCCATGGATAATGTAGGCAGAGAGTAAGACCAGCCGGTAGCTGGTTAAGGATGAAGTCCTAGTTACTGTTGCCCCAGAAACATACAAAAAACAATTAAAAACAAAACCAACTGGTCCATGAAAGCGCATCCTCAGTGCATTTCAGAATCTGGACTTAATCAAAACTGATTCGCTGAACTTCAAACAGAAAATCAAATTGGGAAAAAAAAGGGATATTTGAAATAAATATTGGTTGTTTAATCAATGTGCAATAGAATTTCTTCAAAATAAATATCTCCAAAATTCCAAAATATTACTGTAAAGGTAAAAACGAGAGACATGTATGCAGTAAAAGAAGGAAGGTCAATCAGTACATGTGGCTGTGCAGCTCTTTCATCACTATTTGAAGATCAGGTGAGCACCCACCGAGTTCCAAAAGTGATTTTTAGTGAAACGATGGAACCTCGACTCCACCTGGACCAAAGTCTCCGGATTCCCCCCCTGCAAAGTTTAGAAGTGCGTTCATGTTTTAAAGGGAAGGCTGCACATGGAGGAGGCACAGTGCTGTCATTACTGTACCGTTCCTGAGCATTGCAGACTCTGACAAACTAGGACTGATGAGCACAGCAGAGGTCAGAGCCGCTATTTCAGCTCTTCTGACCACATGCTGCGCTCTGAGTCCAACTGCACATACACACTTGTATGTGTCTGTGTAACAGTGTGTCCGGGGATGAAAACATCTCTGGGTGCTGAATCTGCTCAGCTATGTCAGGCATAGCATTTTATTTCTAAACCATTCCCTGTGTCGTATATTTAGACCAGCTCAATTATTATTTGTGGGAATGCAAGTTACTTATTAGACACTGGTAATTTGGTTGACACTTTAATGCTCCAAGTTAACCCAGTAAGGTACAGTGCCTTGAAAAGCCTTCATACACTTTCATATTTACAGCCAACACAAAGCAGTGCATCATTTCTTCTTCGAAGAGGAAAGTAAATTATATGAGGTTTCCAACATTTCTTACCAATAAGAATCAGAAAAATGTTGAATGCATTTGTCTTCACTGCCTCTGAGTTAAAACTTTAAGAAAACAAACTTTTGCTGCAATTTCAGCTGCATGACCTTTGGGGATGCAACTAATAGCTTTGCATCTACATACTGAATGCTTATATATGGTAGCTCTGCTTGTATGTTAAAGGTTGTTATCTTGCTGGAAGAGGGACCCCTTCTATCTCAAGTCTTTGTCAGCATCCAACAATTTTGCATTCGCTGACAAAACGTTATCCTGTGAACAGATTCTCCAACATGAGCAGAAGATATCTGCAGCTCCTCCATAGTTATCTTTAGCTTTTGCTCTGATTTACAACCTCCATTACCATCCTCTCAATTGAGTTGGATGGGCTTTAAAGATTTGCAGATATACATGTCTTGTTCAGTTTTGGTATAATGAACTGACAACTTATGAAATATTTAAAAGTCGAGATTTTCTTTTATAACCTAGCCCCGTTTTAAATTTTTGTTTATCCCAGACTCATCCCGTATGTTTGTTGATATTCAAGAAGCTCTATGAATACATCTGAAAGGCCATGTAGTGTATGTGGGTTATTAGAGACAAAAATGAAAAACATGAAAAAAGGAATTATGGTAAAATAGCTCTGAGAATTACCAGTTGTTCTTTTTTTCTTTTTCTGGATACACCCAGTTACTGTAAATTACTTTCTTCATTGCCTCTTCTCAGCAACATATACTGTTTTCATCAAACCAGCACAAGCGAAAAACACGTGAGTGCCAGTACACAAACTCAGAAAAGAGCGTGACTCGAGCCCGCAGCTACACGGCCAGAAGCCTGAGACAGCAGAAAGCAGCAGATGTGCTCGCAGTGAGAACCTTGTAGCTCGAGCATCACAGTGAACCGGCTTGGAAAGGATGAGGGAGGAGTAATGTGTCGGCAATTCAATCCGCTGGCCTCCACGGTGAGACTGACACACAAATTGAGAGTCTATTGTCACAACACCGGCCTGGTAGCATCCCTGCTCATCCTGAATAAAAAGCATTATTGGCAGGGAAATAAGCATTATAGACCGCTGTAGTCTTTTCCTCTAGCACGACATTTTCAAGACAATGCAAAGTAGGACACACCCCTACGTTAACATACTTTTATTCTCATTATTGCATTTTGTGTTCAACACGCAAATGTAGCAAATTGAAAATTTTAAGCTGACTTGTCTTACAGTAGATCAGTTGATGTGCAGGAAAACCCAAACATAGAGATAGATGTGTTAAATCTAAATCATTTGTGCACAATTGAGTAATCAGTATTCAAGTATTTCCATTTTGGATTATGTGAAAAGGGAAATTACATTCAGATAATATTTTAGAGTGGCGTCATGGCAGGAAAAGAATATGTAAAAAGTTTACAATGTTTTTTAACCATTTCAGCCAACTTACTGACTGAATTTGTGCTTTTTAGCTGCAAAACAGACCCGTAAAACAGCAGATATTCAGTTAAAAAAGTATTTAACTGAAAAACAGTAGATGTTTTACTGTTTATGTGTTTTCTCTCAGCTGGAAATTCGAGCAAACACAATTCTCTTAACTAATGTATATACCAGGTGGGGTGTGAAATGGGCAGAATGTCATCGGAGCATAAAATGGAAAGCAGCGATCTGCTCTGATTATAGTTTATGTTTCAAACGTCCCTGTAATTTCAACTGGTCCTGCATTGAGGTCAACATGAATCTGTAAGCAAGAAAAATATAAAACTTTAGCTGTTATTGCCGCACTTCATGTCCATTTGCTGGAATAGCTTATTTCCTCATGCTGTCTGTCTACACTTTTCACTTTATTTTCCACAAACATTTGAAGTGATATCTATGTAATGTTTCAAAATGCCATAATTGGACAGACCTTAAAAAGCTGTCCAAGCTATGCATGGAAAAAGAGGCAAACTTTAAAATGCTGCTTTAGAAGTTTGAGATGCCTTCTCTTTTGCCAGTGACCCAAGTCTTTGTCTTTTCTTTTAAGGTTTTTAAATAAAATTTTAAGCAAAATATTTGGTCAGTTTTGACCCATTGGTGGATGGATCGATTGTAAACAAAGGCCTTATCTAAGCCTGGAAAACACTTTAATCAAACTCTATAATCCCTTTAGGATTCTTTGTGTGGGTGAATAAGTGCGAATGCGTGAGTGCGTGTGTGTCCATGTGTTTATTCAGAGTAGGTGTGTGTGTGTATGTGGATAAGGTTTTTGGTAGTTACATTGGTGAGGATGGTAGCTCGCACCACTCGGCACAAAGAACAGCCATGGGCAGGTAGTCTTGGCTCTTGGAGCCCGCTGCAACCTCAGGCAGAAAGACACCTGGCGCCTCCACAGAGTAGCTGCACACCCAGTACAGAGGAAGGGGTCAGCAGTGAAGCGTAGGAGTAGAAGCCCCCAGGCCAAAGAGGCACAGAGAGAGATGCAGAAAACAGAACCAACACCAAAGCATCGCCAAGTCCCTCAGCGAAGGCCAAGCCCAGCGGCCAAGTACCACTTCCCTCCCCCTGGTGTTTGCAGGGTATATTTGAGTCTGTGTTGAAATGAAATGTTGCTATGAAGGCAAGCCTGTGTCCAACATACGTTCAAATTGTGTAGAAGACTACGATATTTAGCTTAGTTTCTTAATTTTTGAGTGCAATACCACTGTTTGTATCAATTTCTGCTAAATGAAGCACATTGGTTTACGTCTGAAGTTTGATTTCTTCATTTGCTCATAAAAGATGCTATTCTGTTTCATTTTAATTGTGGGGTTTAAACAAAACAGGCTATAGGTTATGGAGTACAAAGATCTTTCATTCATAACAACCCATTATTGACCTTTTAAAAGACCCTGACTGACTCAAAACTGCTAATCTGTCTCTCTTTTGCTGAAAAGATTTGATTAATTTTCCCATTTCCACCGACTTTATAAAGTTCAACAAAAGGACCATAAATAGAAGCATTACAGTTAAAGTTTCTGAGCCACTGAGTGCCTATTCCCAAGTAAACGCACACATCCATACTACTCCAGTTTCACTGAACTCCTGAGGTATTCTGACAGCATGGTAGACAGAAAGATTGGCCTAAATCTTTATCTGTATCCTAACAAAGATGCACCTTATACAATGTGAATGAGCTCCTGCCAGTAGCAACTCTGAAAGAGACTTCCTAGCACAGCTCAACATCTTTCATAATTCACAACACAACGTCTATAATCTCTGCATATTTAGAGGCCTTCCTCCCTTTGTTACTTGTCATGTTCTTGCCTTCCCACAAATCTTTGCTGCAAGGACAGATCAGTGGTCATGTCTGTCATAATAAGCACAGAGAGACCCCCTCCATCACATCCACCTGCTGAGGGCTGGCTGCTGCATGATTCGTTTTGACTGATGCCTGGGACCACCTAACGCCTCAGCCACCCCGGCGCCCTGAGTGGGAGAGAAGTCATTTAGGCGATTTGAAAGCTGAGAAACTCCAGATGGGTGCACCCATGCTCCCCACCTCACAGTCCTCTATAGATTCAAAGTAACCTCAATTTGGACTCATACATTTCAGTGTTAACCTTCATGGCAGCTGACTCCATTCCCGAGGATATGAGCCTTAGCGTGTTTCAGGCTGATGGATGTGCATTTGTCTGACAACAACTTTAAAAAGACCATGAGTAACAGCACAAGGATCCAGCTCTTCAGATCAGCTCCATTGCTCACCATGCCTGGATTCCTGTATGTCACATGTAACATTGAACAGTGCCGTTCAAGCTATTCATACTGCTTTTTCTTAGATTTTGTCACAGTTGCGTTTTATGTGACATACCAACATGAAGAGGCACATTGTTTTGTGAAGTGGAAGGAATAGGGGAGTTTGAAACTTCTTTTTTTGCATCTACCAGCATTGTGCATCTTGAAATTGAAAGTTTTGCACTTCCATTTTTAGCAAGACAAGCTTGAACTAATCATACCTCCACATTTTGATAATTTATTTGGCCACTTGGATGGACTTCAACTGCACATTATGTTTAAATCTGATGTGTATCTTCACTGGCTGAGATTATAAAAGTCACAGAGAGAACTGTATATCTTTTTCTTTCCCTTTCACAATTATGCATTGTTTTTGTTGATCTGACATATAAAGTTGCAAGTCAAAAAATGTGCAAAGAAGAGGTATGAATACATTTCAGGGCACCATACATGCAATGTGATCTGAAATCTCAGTTTGTTTCCTGTCTCTGATCTCCTGAGGGACCAGATGTTGGATACAGGTGGTAAAGTGAAATATTCTGTCACCTGCAGGAAGGATTTTCTGGTTTTTAATCTGGTTTAGTCTCAATGCTCCATTGTGATGCTTGCATAACCTCACCAGGCTAGACTTTTCCAGTCTGCACATACACACAATGACTCCACACAGAGGATTTTATTCTGTCTGACAGTTTGCTGTCAAGCTATCTGTTTCAATCCATCCCTCCCGTAATCTCCCAATTGGTGGCATACAGAGGTGATGTTGTTCTTTGCTTTATGAAACTCTACGCACCATCGGGGGCCCCAAGGCTGTACCTGACAGTAAACACTGACACGAAGGGATTCATAGTGGGGAAGAAATAAAAAGGCCTCTCTCACTGAACTGCAGCCTGAGATTTTAATGGGGTGACATAAGGCTCAGCAGAGGTCTCCTTTTATCTGGTTTAAGGAGGTGTTTAAATGAAAATGACTGCAATAAAAAAGGTGGAGATGAAGACACCTGGAGTGGCTGATGGCTTCATCTGCCATGTGGCTAAATGTTTTGTTCTTCCCCTCAGTGAATCATTTGATCTAAATAGTCCGATACAATTACAAGAAAAAGGAGAAAATGTTTCTCATACTTGGCTTGTATGAACATTCAGTGAGGTACAAAAACAAAAAAAAATTATATTATATGAAAATACATATATATATACAGTATATACACACATTCTTAGGCTGTGTAATAATAAAAAATATACATCGTTTAACAGCATGTTTCACTCAAGAAGTCCAGGAAGTGAATTTAATTTAGCACATGCCTTGCCCTTCAAAACATCTTAACAGGGCTACAAAATGAGAAAATATTCATAACAATATAACATTTTATTTTTTATTGCACCTGGAGGTTTTCTACGAGGAACAGTGATTCAGTCATTCCTCTGCTATAACAGCAGCGTTGAGTGATGCAGTCCAAAAAAATAAAACAGAGCTTCCTATGATGAGACTCCTGGAGGCTGAATGATCGCCAGGTTTTGTTGTGGCAGCAAAGATAATAAAGCACTTTATGACGGTATAAAGAAAAGTCGATTCCAAACAGCTTTTGTTTGCCTTTCTGACTATCTGCAGAACGTTAAGTGAAAATCCTGATGGTTCATTAGCTTCACAAACATAACAGTTTCATTGACTTCTACATCTCTAAATGAACACTTTCATTCAAAATGTCACTGAGCAAAGATAACAGCTACTTTCCATCAGAAGTCCGTAAATGTTTTTGTTTTTCTATCATTGAACACCAAAGTCATTTTGTGCAAAATAGATTAAAATTAAAAGTGTTTTGAAAATAGTACAAATGTAGAAAATGTGAGTGTATTGGCTGCTGCAGCTCCCTCTCTCTATGTAACTGCGTTCCGTTACAAATGTGAGCAAAACTTTGCTGATACTCTGCTAATGTTGAAAAAACACTATTTTGTAATTGTGATGTTTCTATTAAAATTACATCTGAATAAGTCTGTTAAGGCAATAATTCATTAAAAATCATGCAGCGCCATCATCCTCCTACCACTTCCTGTCGTCTTCATTTTTCTGGCAATATTAACATCCGGTTGTTGACCACATGACTCTTGTGATGTGAAAAAGGTGTTTTCATTGCAGTTTTTGCCAAATACGCTCTGAGGTTTACCAGAAATTGTGTGCGCTATGAACATGCCATCTGCCACAATACACGCTATTACAGAATCAGGAGTGGACCAATTTGCTTACAGCAAAGTCCAATTTGTGTGTTTTGGAAATAATTCAGTGCCAAAAACACAAAAACATTCAATAACTGTGGTTGATAAGATTACAGTAATCAACATGTTGTATTGTCTTATCAACAGAAAGTCAAATCTGACTTTAGTTTGTTTTAAAATGATTAAAAAATTCCTAGATTTTTCTTTCGAAGTTTTGTGAATATACTTTGGCCCTGATATTTTTACTCAAGGTAATCAGACTATGAGAATCTCACCGACACTTGTTTATTAACATGTTGGCATAAAAACATAATTCCACAGTATAACCAGTCACTACTTTCTACCCTTTTTACTGTTCAAGGGGATACAGAAAGTCTTTTCTCTCTCTCACCACACAGTGGTGTGTAAATCCATTTCATCATACTCTATGACGGAACCTGGTGTCCCTAAAGGGTACATAGTTACAAATCCCATTCATTTAATAGGGGGCTGCCAAGTGCACCGGATTAGATTCAGCAAGAGTGTTTGATATGGACAAATTGAGGAATTACACCATTAGAAGAAAGAATAAGAGAAACTTGCTGAGAAGCAGCAGAGCGAACAATGGCAGATTAAGCTGGGGATAGATTTACAGGGAGGTGACTGGTGAGGTTCGACGAGTCCAGAGGACATTTACAGTTCGACAGGAATTGACCGCGCCATGTTGTAGCACGCTGGAGTTCAGGAAGCTATCAAAACATTATGCCAGGGGCTGCCTCACCAAAGACCAGAGGAGTAATAAAAGGAAAAGTCAGGGATAAGAGAAGCATGGGAGATAAAAAAGGAAAATAAGTAGGGGATAGGGAGAGAAAAAGAGGGTTAGTGGGAATAAAGATGGGAGCAATGGGGAGAAAGACAGTAGAAAAATCAATAGACTTCTATATGCAGTGTTGAGAACATGCCCTCGCTCTGCTCCAGACAGCCTATCCAAGGTCCCCAACAGACAGACTGAACATTCATCCACAGACCCAATCTGACAATTTGCCACCACAGGCTGTCCCTGTCACATGCACACACCAGCACACACATCCACTCATCGTATGGGCTCTTCTCCTCCAAATCTAGCGCTCTAATTTGGCTGCGGGCTGGCTGCCGTGTTATTGATGTTGCCAGGGGTCTGATCCATCTTTAGTCTGGGACAAGGCTTTAGTCAAGATGACAATAACTCAGAGGCATCCTGTTCCCTGCTTGCCAGAGCATCAGACTGGCATCAGTAATTTAGAGGCTGGATAGATAGCCAATAATACTATATGCCCCTGCGTTGCTTCATCACCCAAGAGGGGCTGGATGTCAGTGCTGCCTAGCCTCCTTGCTGTAAATTTCCATTATAGCTTGCATGTTTTGGACTGGAAATCAATTCTGTAATTTTTACTAACTGTTACAAAACTTTGTGAAATCTCGGGTTGGGAGTTGCACAGTATGAAAGGAAGAGTTATTACCAAAGAAATATAAAATGAAACGCGCATACTGCCTTGCAGGGTATGAAATGAGGGATTAAGACATTTTCTGAGTGTGTTTCTGTGTTTGTTTTTAATGGTGTGACACAAAAGATAAATTATAGATTTTTTTCTCCAGCGTGAACTTGCCTCGCTTGTGCTTCTTTGCTTAGATTTAGCTGGATAATGTGTGTATGTGTGTGAACTGCTTTGTGTTGTTTTTAGCTGGAGGCTACAACATTGGGGAATTGCAAAAGATTCATGTGGAGTTACGTAGCAGTCCAGTGTCTTATCAAAAACAATATACTGCCAAACAGAGCACAGAGGGGCCTGAGCCTGGTCTGATAACAATGAATGACACGTGAAACAGAAAAAAGAAATGTGAAAAAACCCCAAACAAGACAAAGATGGAGAGAAGCAATATAGTCGCTGTAGTTGTGAGTTAGTGTAATCTCTGATCATTGATTAAAAAGATGTATGTACTCATACAGACAGCATTGTTGACGACATGCTTTCTCATTTCTTCTTCTCCAAGAGCTGTCTGTCCTCTTACCCTTTCCCTCTTCTCTGTCTCCATCCCCAGGTATGAATGGCTGCTGTGACTTCAGCTACACCCAAAAGCAGCAGCTACAAACGACACCAGCTAGGTACTGCGCTTCTTATTCCCTGCCAACTGCAAGGCCAGCTGCACCAATGAAATATGAGCTGGATGGAAAAAAAACATTCTCTTGTCCTGACTGATTTCATTTCATTAAATGTTGTTATGCAACCCGCAGGAGAATGACATGGCAACAATTTTATGTAATAAATGACAGAAAATGACCTTCAGACACGTAGCTACATGAATCAGTTTTTGTTCTGAGCACAAATCAATCTGACATATTTACACATTCACTAAATTAAATGGCTGCATAATGGGTCAATGTCAGGCTAGACAGCAAGCACACAGAATATATTAAGTGCACGCACTCAGTCTGGAGCAAACAGTGCATGGTCTTTTGTTATTTGGTCTCCTGTGAGGTGATCTATTGATCCTGATGTGATCAGAATATTCCCTTGTTGCTCTTATTAAATGGATTCAGGTGAGTCCCCTGCTTCAAATCACACAGTAAACATGAGAACAATTCTCAACAAAGGCAATTGCTATGGGGAAGAAAAAAACTACAATAACATACATTACTCTGGTCTTTGTAGATAAAACATAGACATAAATGACTTATAAATCCCAGCAAATTATCTTCTCTGTGGAAGATCCAGTTATGCAAAAACAATAAAGCAAAATTTTAAAACAACAAACACAGTAATAGAATAGTAAAACACACTTCCCCTGTAAAATATCACAATGGAAACTTTTTTTAACATATCATTACTGACGTATTTTCACAATTTATCACTTCACAACCACAATATACAAAATATATATCAAAATTTCATGTTATGTACCAATACACAGGAGCATGAATCAGAATTTGAGGTAAGCTGATCAGCAAACAGTGTCAGTACAGCTGATCATCATCATGAAGACAAGGACGACAGCAGACAAGCTAGGAGAAAATTTGAATCAAGTCTAGGTTGTAAAACAACAACAGTTGTGAAGCTCTTACTAAAGACTGTTCAACATATCTTTAAAGACCTTTTGACAACGCAACTGATAGTTATGAACTTCAGCATTTTACAAGCAGAAAGCCACTGTTGAAAGAAAGCCTTAAAAAGTCCTGTTTGCAAACCACCTGGAGAACAAAACAAATGTGGAAGAGCATGGAGAAAATGTGCTCCGAACGGTGTTAGTTTAAGAAAAGATGGATGGAGCTAAAAAATAGAGAAATCCAAGAAAGAAATGTTTTAGAGGGTGGAAAAGACTTGGAACTGGAGAGGAGGTTCACCTTTCATCAGTCCTAAATATAAAACTGGAACTACGAGAAAATGAATTAGATCAACGTATATGACACATGCTAGAATGGCCCAGTCAAAGTTCAGACCTTTTTTTTTCATTTCATAATTGGGTGTTACTCTGTGTGTGCTGCACTCTTGAGTTTCAAAAAACCCCAATGCTTTGAGTCAAATAAAAGTGTTAAAAAGTTATTTCCCCATTTTATTTGGTTGCTTTACTTAATCTTTAATCTTGTTTTCATATATTTCCTGGTTGTTGCGTTAAGATGAGCTTAATGCTTTGAATACTGCTTTTACCCAGTGTTCATAAAAAAAAAAAAAAGAAGTTAATTCTGATTGGAATATAATAAGATTTTCAAGAGGAAAATATTCATAAAAATATTTTGGAGAAAAAAAATTACATTAATAAAAAAGAGAAGTTCTCTAAAAATCCCTGTATTACTATTTAGACAATTAAATAATAATTTAGTCATTAATTTACTTACTAATAATTAAATTAATAATTTAAGCATTGTTTTCCTTTGGCTGTAGAAAACAAGGTTTGTTCATTCACTTTGCCACAGTAGCGAGTCCAATTAAAGAAGCAAAAGAGGGAAAATCAATACAAGCGCACAGAGACAAAAATACCCAGATTATTCCCGTCATGGTGCACAGTGAAAAAGTTGAGGCCAGCACCCAAAACTGGGACAGAGTGAACGCGAGCAAACTGGGAAATGAGAAGAGACCTTAGTCAATTACAAGTCCCATCTAGTAGTTTGTGTCTGCATTGATTTGTCGGGCACTAGGTTCTCCGTCGCTCCCCAGTTCATCTAATTGCACTCACTCTGACCCACTAATTACTTGCCTAAGACCTAGTTGGTCTCACCTCGCTGCAGTGCCTCGCTGTCTGCAGCTGTCTCTGTAATAGTGTGGGAGTGAGAGAAAGGAAAAGAAAAAGAAGGAGAAGGCTAAAAAATAAATTAAACTGAGAACCAGGGCTGAATAAAAATCCATTTTAGACAAGGAACCAGAGGGGACTGGCAAAATGAAACAACAGGCGACACAGGGGAGGAAACAGGGGAGTGGATGTTTTAAATTTGAGACATTTGAGGGAAACTCAGAAGTCAGATGGTGTCCATGCAACGATAACATCCTGCTGGCGCTTTTATCCTTTGCTTCTCATCAAGTCCCCTACAGACAGTGCCTTCCAGATAGCTTCTGTTATTACTTTTTTGCCACAGATGTTAGACATCTAATTAAAATAAATTTTAATATCAAACAAAATTATGATTTTATTTATTAAGAGGGAATAAAAAGTTGCCCAAAACAACCTGTAGTTTTCACCTTGGAACTTTTTCCATGGATTCAATTTTTGCCTCGTTCTTGTTTTTGAATATTGAACATAAGTCAGAGCCACCATGTTTTAAGTGATGTTCTGCGTTCTTTGTGGACTACACGAGTGTAGATGATTGTGCATGTATTGTTTGCAGTTATTCTATGATGACCAGAAGACTAAAACCTCTAAGATCTTGATTTGTGGGAAATGGCTTCTACCACCAAACTGACTCCACATCTAAAGTCATAGTGGTGCTTAACACCAGTTCTTCGTTACTGGTTTTCTAGCTCTTAGACCGAAAAACTGGTTATTTTTAGGAAAAAAGAGCAACAGACAAGCAACCAATCAAAACCTTGTGAACTCCAGGTGTAAGTCTGTAACACACACAAGACGCACACAAACAGTCCAAATCCTCCTTTTTCCATTAATAAATTAGGATAAGAAAAAAGGTACAACCTGACGTTTCATAACTTCCCACTTTTTATTTTTATATTTTTACACCACCTGTCATGGAGGTCAATGTGCCCCATAGAGTTGCACTAACATCTGAAATTTTTCCCAGAATCTATAAATCTCATTTGCAACTCAAGGTTCTGGACAGGGGCATGATGTGTAGCCTTTAGAGGCATTGCAGCTTCCTTCATGTGTTAGAAAAGGTTTAATTCAAAAACTGATTGTACATAATTGAGTGCAATCAGATCAATGTCAACCACAAAATGTGGTTTAACGAGGGGTAATTGTTCACAATTGGAGAATATTTAAGAGTGACATAAACACAAAAAATACATTAATTCAGTCAGAGGTAAAACATGTTTCCACAGCAAAGCACTTAAGGAAATTCCTATTTATAAGCAAAATCACTGATAGATGTGACATTATCAATGCGTTCATTTTCTGGTAATATAAAAGGACCTTACCTGATGGAATGAGACCAAAAGCCCAGTCAGGTACAAGACTGCCAAACGGGTTGCTTGTGTCCTTGTTCTCTGTAGCCTCTGTGGTTCTGTGTTCCTCTGGTTTAAACTCTGTGGAAGGTGTCCGGACACTTCCCACAACAAAAGATTCAGTAACTGCAGATCTGGATTCCATTTCTGTCAGGCCAATTTCAGAGTTTATGACTCTGGTGCTCAATTGAACGACTCCAGTTTGAGCTCCTCCAGTAGGCAACAGAGTCACCGAGAGATGGTTTTGCTGGTCCGGTACACTAATGTTTTCCTGCTTTTCCTGAACCCATGAAATGGAAATAGATGCTTCCTCTGTAGAAGAGGTGTCTGAAGTATTTTCTGAGATAAGGACTGTGGTGGCAGGATATGTTCTGTGTGGCTCTGTGGCCAAAGGCTCCACTGTGGTCACCTCAGAAAATGTCAGTACCTCCAGCAGAGCTGCAGGTGTGGAAGCCATCCCCATTTCTTTATTCTCATCTTGTGTTTGCAAAGAAGACGGCAGAGAGAGCATCTCAGTTGGTCTGTGGACATAAAGTATCTCTCCCTTTGCCTCCTGAGCTGTGTCTGACTCCATGGCACCCTGAGGAGAGGCGGTGGGTTGATTAACCAGCAGCCACTGAGACAGAGTAGTGTGCTCTCCCACTGTCACAAAACTGCTTGGTTTGGGTGAAGCTTTGGATGTGGGACTTAATTTGACACCAATGCTGGCCAGTGTGTTGACTTTCATTTCAAAGCCAGCAGGAAAGCTGCTTCCATTTCCACTTCCCTCCATGTCTTTCTCTTCTCCTGACACAGCTCTGCCTTTGTCAGTCAAAGCACCTTCAAGATCCTGATCTTTGCCTTCACCTGAGTAATTCTCCAGGTTCTCCTGATGTTGGGAGTCGGGCAGCGTCATCAACTCCAGAGGTCCTGCTTTAGATTCTTTTGGCTCCCAAGATTCTTGCTCATCCAGGTAGGCCACATTTGCAGGACGACCTCGTTTGGGACCATTTTCTGACTTAATCGGCCAATGAAAGTGAGTATTGGCGGAAGCAAGGAAATGGCCTTGCTTGGAACCCTGGAGACCAGATTTGTTGACATGTTTGTAAGGTGAGGAATCCTCAATGGGATCAGAAGGAAGAAATTCTGAAGGAAAGAAAGAGACATGGAGAAGTGATTAATATGATTTGAAGACTTGTGGTAGTGAGGATCTAAATCTATGGATTTGTAATTGCCAATAAAAACAGATCGCAGTTTTACAATGATTAGGAAAAGGTGACCACATCTTAGCACAAGTTTGGCTTTATTGTGGCGAGCCATGCTAGGTTTCAGGTTAATGGTAAACCAATGCAAATTCTTCAATAGTATTTATATATTAAATTTTTTTTTCTTTAACTAAACTGCCTTTTTAAAATTATAGAAATATAATTGAATGGAGTCTGACTAATACCAAATGAAACAGATTTCTTTACAGATATTTTATGACAATTTTGCAGTTTTGCTATCCTTGGTTTCCTTTTCAACACCTCACCATAACTTATTCAAGATGTCTGTTGGAGTCTTTTTTTTTTTTTTTTTTTTTAATGTTCTGTATTTAGTCATTTATTTTAATGTAATTTCTGTTGTCCGCAGCAGGAGGCTACCAGTGTCTGAAGGAATTTTTCTTTCACATTTTTTCACACTGAAGATACAAATTTTTGAAATTGAAACTAGTGTTCACCTTTAGACAAAAGTATAACTGTAAGAGTCGGTAAGGTGTAGCAAAACAACTTAAAATAGACCGCTAAAGAGAGGAGCTACATCTCAAAGTGACAGAAAGGGATGGCAGAACAGGTGACTGATTATAAAGTTTCGTTTGAACAACCCATTGCTGTTGACAACAAGGTTTGCTAACAGCAAATAAACAAAAATTAACACTGGAATGCAGGAACGTAAACACAAATGTGCAGTAAATGAACACACATCAACTCACAGCAAATGAGAGCCTATACTAAACGTAATTTCATCTACTACTCTCAGTCCCTGAGGAGTGTTTTACTCCAAACAGCCTCTTGCTGTTATACAGTTACCTGCAGCAGTGGAGGCCAGACGGAAACAAACATGACCGTTTGCAACGCGATAGTCAAATAATTAGCTCTGCAACCAGCTCCATCTGGGGTCATTTTATTTAGATTAAGTGGTCCACTGTACCTTATCAGCTTACAAGCTTTAAACTTGACTCTGTCAACACGATCAATAATTCATTCTGTCTGCATGAGTGAGTCATGGCTGCTATGAGGTGGCTTTTTTTAGGGCAGCGCTGCAGCTGCTTCTGTGAGGGGCCGGTGCATGCAGCATTCATCTTCGCTCAGCTCTGACTCTGGCTTGCTTAACATGTCCTAAAAGTGCAGCGGCACAACAAATTACAGCACGAGCCAGAACATACACAAAGATGTCCATGCATAAAACATTAAACTGAACGTAAATTATTCAGAAGGTGCTCCGTTGCCTTATGCCTAAGTGAGGTTTATGAGTTGCGGGTTCATTACCATAAGAGTCTTGTAGCCAGACATAATTGTCCTATTAATAATCCAAATAGGTAATTGCATAGTTTTACTTTGCACGCTGATGGAAGTGGGAATAATTAAACACATTAATCTGGTTTGATCATCTACGTAATGACCCATGTAATAAATAAAATGTGACGATTAGGTGTAGGTTTGGATGATTTCATGGCAGCGTTTAGAGCACCGGTTAAGTTTGTCTGCGCTGCTGTAAATCTGTCGGCAGCAGACTAAGAAGAAAGGAAAAATCAACCCGAAGCAGAAACGCTGCAAAACAAACTTATAATAAGCCCCTTTCAGACTGTAATTGCGTGCTTCCAACTGTAAGTGCTTCTGCCTCGGCTGCGTTCACTCCACTTCACCAGGGTAAGCGGGCTGCAAAAATCTCCAGGGTGAGGCAGACATGATATTAAATTGTGGGAGCGGAGCCTGACAAAGGGAAGAAGGAAAGGGGAGCTGGAAACATCGTACCATCTACAGATACGGCGTCTAATAAAATACACTGAGGACTTATTGCAGGGATCTATGAACCATGTCAGGAGCATCTACATTACACTTTTAAATCGAACCGGTTCAGTATCAGGGGTGGCTGGGCTGATGTGAGACGTATAGTGTATGTGTTAGTGTGTTGTTCTGTTTTTTTTTTGGAAGGGATAACGTGGAATTAATAGAATCAAAGAATTATTTGATGGTTAAAAAAAACATAACTTACAGACTGAAAAAAAATGTTTGTTAGTCTGCAAGATATACTCTCTTTCAATTTGAGGGCGCCAAGCATACCTAAATGGTGAATATGTTGAATTAAAAATAATTTCCAAATCTGCTTTTTGAATAATAAGTGTAGTTTATTACAAAAGAGAGAATTTACCATAAGCTGCATTCCCTTCATTGTGAATTCATCTGGTTGTCAAGCTGTCCAAATGTAATCAGTGGCTAGTTTCTAGAAAGTCATCCTGACCTAGACATTGTCAACTGAATGTCTCCAGAGTCATGTGATTGTGAAAATCTGCAAAGTGCTTTTCAAATGGGTGGTATCATGTATTTTCCAGGCACATAGTGGCATTTTATAACATAGTCAAGTAACTATTTTTTTATTTATTTTTTTATTTTTAGAAAAATGCAATATATAGCAAACATAACTTAAAAGAAACTTAACTGGCAATCTGACATATCAAGTTTCAAGAATTTTGTTTTCCAAATATGCGTGAAATAATCAGAGAAACACTCCATGTATGTTTTTTGATGAGAAAATAACATTATAACATGATATAAACCTAAAAAAGTTGATTTTACATAATACTGCTCCGTTAACAGGCAGGAGGGACGGGTGGGGATCGAATCGTCTCCCATTTCCTACCATGATTCCATTGAACGTGTTGAAAATTTGAGCTTCTACCATCAGGTAAAAGTTTCAGGTAAAAAGCATAGACCACTGGATAGAAATAATACTTTGTTCAATCTGTCGTTTTCATTTATATTGTTTCCAGTTTTGACGTATTTTTATGTTGCTATTTTGGCAACAACAATGAAAAGTGTATTTGATTTTTTTTTTCCTGCTATGAAGATGCTATTTGTTTGACTGGAATGATTCCACTCAGTTTTTTTGATGCAGTTTTTAATATTGCACCAAATCATGTATCAACAATACCTATTTTGTGCCAGTAGTTGGCAACAATCTCAACACTTTAGCAATGAACGTTTCACCAGAATGCATTGGATCCATGGCAAAGCAAAGCAAAGCAAAGCGTTCTACTTAATCAAAAACTCAACATGTCACTTTTAATTGCAAAGGACCGCTGTGATCCAGCAGACATCCTGCAGTGTGCTGTGGCAGAGTTAGCTCAACCCTCTGATGAGTCCATAGGAAGGAACCTAAGCTTGGCAGTTTCCCATCACAGCAGCTTCACAGAGAGAGAGAGAAAAAAAAAAAAAAACTCTTCACCTCACAGTCTTTCCTCCATCTTTCTCGTTTCCCCCGATTCCTTGCTGCGGTCTTGTTTGTTCCCCACCCTCTACTGTGATCATTAGCGTCTACCTTCAGAGGAGCCGGGCCCTTAATTGGCTGAGACGTAGATGGAGATTGGAGTGAGCAGAGGCGCAGGCCTGCCTCCGCGTTAATTGGATAAGGCTGTAAATAATGCATGACGACTAAAGCTTGAGTTTTCGTTAATACCTTGATATGGAGTTGCCAGGGGATTTCAGGTAACACAACGGTGAGTATTTATATTAATAAAGCCAGGAACTGTAAGGTGAGAAAAGCAGAGCACTTATTGAATAATTCTTCTAGCTGTCTGTGTGAGAGTGTTTGCCTTACTCTCTGTCCTCTCCTTTTGTCATGGCTATTAGAAGCAAAGCTGCCTCACTTTACCATGAGCTGTGCTACACCTTCCTCTACAGCTTTTGAGTGTCTCCCCAGTCTATTATTATTCCGGTATTGCTTGGTTAGTTTTCGGTTTAGGAATCTTCTAGCTTGTACGGCGCCTTAGAGAAGTAATAATACTTCTTAATCGTTTTTTTAACCTAAAATTTCATTTGATTTTTTTCTCTATTTTGGGTTTTAAATTATGCATGATTTAGTTTTCTTTTATGGTCAGAAATAATGTGTGGTATGCATATTTATTCACCGCTCCCTTCACTCTAATCCTCATAAATAAAAGCCAGTGTAACCAGGTGTCTCCGGGAGCCATCTGAACAGTAAACAGAATCCATTTGTCTGTAATTTAATCCCAGATTAACTGCAGCTGTTTGCTGAAGTCCTCAGCAATTCGTTACAAAACGTCATGGAACAAGCAGAGTCATGAAGACCAAGGAACATGGCGGACATGCCAGAAGAAAAATTTACAGCAGGATTAGGATTTAGAGCAACATCTAAAGCTTGGAAGCCCTGTTTTTTTTTCTCATCTTCAAAATGAAAAGAGTTTGGCACAACCTACCAAGACATGGCCACCCATTTAGACTTATGGGTCAGAAAAGGAAAACATTAATCAGAGACTCATGGAGCTGAAGATATCCATTGCTATGGTGGGAAAAATCTGTTTGAAACACTCTACAATGCGACTTTTCTGGAATTAAAATATTTTGTTTGTTTTTTTTGTTCTTTTTTTTATTATTGAAAGGAGATCATCAGAAATCTGCTCTGCAAAGTCATGTTGTGGATATCTCGGTGATAGTCTGAAGAAGCAAAAAATGTAACTTTTTGACTTATGTGCAAAAGGCTATATGTGGTAGAAACCTAAAACCCTGAAAAGACCTCACTCATCATAAAACGTGTGGTAGACAGCAACATGCTGTGAGGACTCCTTTCTTCTGCAAGGACAGGGAACCTGGTGAGAGTTTATAGGAAGACGAATGGAGCTTAATGCAGAAGAAAGCCTATTAAACGCTGTGAGGAAAAAAAAAACCCCCACTCAGACAGGGTTTCACCTTCCAGCAGGACAACCTTTACTTAGAGAATTTGTGGCATGACTTGAACCTTAATGATCCCAGACATCCTTCATTCAGTCTGGTTGACTTTGAGCAATTCTGCAAGAAGAATGGGCAATAATTTCAGTCTCAAGAAGAGACTGATAGAGAAACGCCCTAAGAAACTTGCAGCTATGTTTGCCCCACATTGACTCATTGAACAGAGATCCAATCCACACTGTTCAGGAAATGGGAAAAACCCTGCACACTTTATCCCTCCCACATTAAGTCTCAGTAAAGACACAGTAAGTCTGCTAAAATTAGGGTTTTTAAAGCAGAACAGCTGAAAATAAACTGTTGACCTTTTCTATCCACACATTCCTCAAAGAAGGCCTTCTTGTGTTTTTGGTTAACAAAGACCAAAATTCTGTTTTGTTTTCTTTTCATTTAATTTATTCACCATATTTAATCTTTTAAGCCTGATGCATCTTTGACTCCTAGGAATAAGCTGCAAGTTTGGATGCAGGTCGGCTTTGTTTTGAATGAGAGGAATTCAAGCTCGCCAGGCTTGTACAGCAAACAAAGAACTGCCAATAGGGTTTCTATACAGTACATGACGCCTCCCTTTTGTTTGTTTGCAATTACAGTTTAATTAAATTTCACGCGATGCCTCAAATTGCCCTGCGGAGGAATATATTACAGGATCCTCGAGGGGAAAGAATTGAAAGTGCAGCGCAGAGGCTGAGACTGTTTGAAAAGGGTGACATAAATAGATCCCGTATTTACCAGCAGCATTTAAATGCACCATGCCTCCAGTCAAAGCCAAACAGTTTTGGCTTTGAATGGCTTTGCTTTTAGGGTTACAATAAGTTCATATCGGACATGTGAAAATCACAGATGAGGTCTTACCATTAAACATGGATTGCAGGTTGTCATTGATCGAGCTGGTCCCTCCGTTCTCAGGGTGAGTGCTGCTGGGCTTTTGCTCGGCATTTTGGATCGAAGGCACCAGGTTAATAACAGGCATCAGCTCTTTTTCCTGCTCTGACAGCCCCTTTTCTGAATTCTCTAGTCCGCTTTTGGGACCCCTGAGGGGGAAAGTGCCACTTCTGTGCTCCAGGATGGCATTGTCCATGCTGCCCTTGTTTCCGCCGGGTTTAGGGATACTCAGATTTTTGCCGAACGCCTCTCCCTGCGTTTGGTTCTCTGTAGCTTTTTCCTCAGGCAGTGTGGGTCCTCTCTCTGTCTTGTCAGTCCCTTTGCTCCCTGTCCAGAACTTAAAAGGCCTCATGAGAGTGTTAACAAATTCAGTGAGAAGACTGTAACTTGCCTGAGGCTGGGGGGTGGAAGAGGCAACGGGGGATAACACTGTGGCGTCTGATCCAAGATAATTGCGATCCAGGTCCTCATGAGCTGAAACCCCAGGGCTCTCTGCACTGTCGAGGTCCGGGAAGCCAGAAGTGATGTTGCTGCCAGCTCCATCAGAAGAGCCTATCGGGCCCATCGTGGATCCATTGTGTCGTTCATCCCACATTTCTTCAGGCTTCAAGTCGATTAAAACATGCTCTTCGGATGTCTCAGACGACTCGTCGTTCTTACTAAATGAGGGGCTTACGGTTTTGTTTAAGGAAAACCAGTCAGCCCAGATGGATGTTCGGACGGAGGGGTCCCGTCTCTGGGCTTCAGTGACTAAAGACGAGGCCTCCAATGCTGGTCTCCGAGGCTGGAACGAAGCCTTCACCTCAGAAGCCTGGATCGCTGCTGGCTGGCGGGCTGCAACACACAACATTCACATTTCGCTTCACTTGCTTTATCTGCAGCTGCACAACACCTGTCATTATAATCAGTGAAGGAGTGAGTGCAAAACATGAAAATGACACGTCTATTTGAGGTTCTGATTTTCCAAAACAAGCTCCTGTCATTTTAAACTAACAAATATAAATAGGTCTTAATGAGATTCGTGTAAGTAAAAATTGTTATCCAACAAATCACATTACAATTTAACATCTCACTTTAGCAGGCATGATTTGTGTTGAATATTAATGCAAATGTGCAGAGGGATTCATCCATCATATGTTTGTTTTGACAGATTCTCAGGCGCTCTGTTTCCACGCCGCTCTTGCTCACTTAAAACGATTTGACGTAATGCAAATGGTTCACTTTGGCAATGACACTTTGAAAGATGAAACTGACATTTTTCTTCATCTATGGAAATGCCAGTCTCGAAAATGAAGCCGGTACATTTTAAAGTCGGCGCAAGATGACAAACCAATACAAGGCCATAAAATTAGAAGCAATAAATCAGTGACCCGGCTGAAGTGCATTCGGATCAATGTGAAGATAAAACTGTGACTTGCAACTTTGTCACATCACAACCACAAACAGTAACTTTGGGCGGATTTTGAGTTTCAGATTACATAAAGTAGCACATATTTGAAAAGGTAATGGAAAAGAATACATGATTTTTTTTTTATTTTCACAAAAGTAAAATTCATTTGTATTCAGCATGCTGAGTTAATACTCTACATCTTTTCTCTACAGTTACAAAAAGTCTTGTCTAGCTTTTCACATTTAGAAACTTAAACTTTTGCCTATTCTTTTTTGCAAAATAACTTTATCCCCATCAAATTGGATGGCGAAGCAAAGCGAAATATCATTTTTCAATTATTGCCAAGATATTCTATTAAATTGAGGTCTGCACTTTGTCTGGTCCATTCTGACACATTAATATGCATTGATCCAAACCATCCTCTTAAAGCCCCGGCTGTACGTTCTAGCTGCATCTATTTGTTGTATTTCTTGAACTTCTGTCATAGTCTTAAGCCTTTTGCATAATATTAAGTCAGCATTCCCATGGGTTTAGCTTCCTTCGCTTTCCCACACTGAAACGTGAGGCTGTCATGTTTCAGTGTCTAAATGTTTGTTTCGTGTGAAATGTTAGTCTACTCCCTGCAGCTCCTGAGATGATCAACTCTCAATATTTTTCTTTATAATCTAACCTTTCGTTCAATTTCAGCTAAACATTTAGTAGTAAATATAGTAAATATTTAGGAGTAAAGTATTAAAAGTGAGTGAATACAAATGAACATGTTGATTTTGTAAGAAAAAAACAAGATCACAGTTATGTGCTAGAATGTTGCAGTTATAATGTGACAAAATGTGGACCAACTCAAAAGATTTGGATAGTTTTTCTGTAAATTCTTCAACTTTAGTCTGACTCATGATGAAACGACAACGTCAGCCAAAAATCAATGTTCTTTGTTCTCGCCTCTTCCTCTTTTCATCTGTCTCTCTGCCTCCTCTGCACCCAACACACCAGCTCTCAAATCCACCAGGAGGAACACAAATGTCACAGGCTTCCTCCAACTCCTTCATGTGTGACACACACACATATTGCTAATTAAAAATCTGAATGGAGAGCAAGTGCAGAGACCTCGCAAGTTGTTGCTATGGCAATTACCCAAACAATTTTACATTGATTTTATCAGACACCAGAGAGCTCTCGGTACCTCTGTAGCAGAAGGCGTCGAAGAGGGTGGTGGTATCCGGGAAGCCGGTGCGGTTTGGGTTGTTGTAGACCGTCCGCACCCCGGGCTCGTCTCCGCCACAGTTCTTTCGTGGGACGTTGATGGGGTAACGGACGCTGCCGTCGGCCAGCCAACCGGGATCACACTGGTCAAGACCAGCCTGCCAAGCCAGGTAGAGCTGCCCGACGGTGGCCAGCTGGGCTCCCAGAGAGTGGCAGTGGATGGAGGCGGCGGCCAGGCTCAGTTTCTCTGGCACCGTGGAGTGGAAAACTTCACCTGGAGGTGGAGACGTTTTTGACAGGCTTCATGGTTGATTTAGTTTTACAAATACATTTGAGTCTGCAGCTTTTTGTTGTTTTATGATGAAAAAGTAAATACTTTAAGGCATAAAAGTAGCACCAGCTTCTACCCTCGATTCACATTTTTCAAAATCAAATATCTTTAAACAAGAAGAAATTTGCCGAAGAAGAAATGCAGTAAAACCCAACAGTCAAGAAAATGCAATTTTGTGTTCAGCTCAACTCATTTATCAAGACAAAGTGAAATGAAATGACGGAGAACCAATTAAAAAGGAGAATAACTGTTAGAAATAGTTGACATTATTGATGAAAATAGGCAAGAAAAAGAATGTTATGTATGCAGATATGAAATAATGCCTAAATCTAAGAAAGAAAGAAAAACTAAACAAGGCTTCAGAGAAAAACACAACTTTGGAACAAGAATCTAGGAGCTTTACACAAGGTTTTCTGATTCTATTGACCACAAATGAGAAAGTGATGGTTCAGATGCCGACAGATGGGAGAGAAAAAAAAAATCAACATTTAACTTTCCAGATATGTTTGAACTTATTAAAGCAGATGCGAAGTATGACAGAACTTAAAAAAAGCAGAAAGCAATTTTGTAAAATAATTAATTACTGCAGAAAGCCTCAAAATTTCTGAAAAGGATTACACTTTCCCTGTGCAGAAACATGACCGTTAGGTTAATTAGTCTCAAACGTGACCTTAGTTGTGAAAATGAGCATGGATGCATGGTTGGTTGTCTTGTGTGTTTCTGTGTTGCTGTGTAATGGACTAGGCAACCTGTCCAGGATGCAGCTCACCTTTTGCCCTTTTACCTCTAGGTTTAAGCACCAGCCTCCAGCAACCCATCACAATTCAGTAGATATAGGCAAATAGATGGATGCATATTTTTCAAAATGTTCTACTGAGTCATTTATTGAAAAAAAGATAATTAATTGAATCAGTCAACCTTTGCCTCCTTAGCATCTCGGTGGCATTCTACATATAAATAAAGTGTAAATAGCTTTAGAAAACTCTGACCTTTCTCCATTACATTTGATGATACCTGCGGCTGAACCACCTCTTAATAAACGACCCAAACAGGCTCACCCACTGAGAAGGTCAGACTGTGGTTTTAAAAGCCTGCTCTTGTATTAGTTGTTCTCCGGAGTACAGAGGAGATCATTAAAGTACAGCAAACATCTCATTTCAGTCTGGCACCTAAAATTAAATAAAATATCAAGGTGGATTATGTACTGGGTTGTTATTTGGTCTGGAGATGTCTTTCAAAACTAGCATTGATGGCTGACTCAAGTCCGTACAGACTGTTATGTGGATCAGAAACAGGTTGCAGATAAAGTACTCTGAGAATATTTTAAAACTCCAACAAACTTTACACTCATCTTATGGCTCACAAGCCATAAGATGACTGTGGGCTGGTCACCTCAGCAGATTTAACCAGTTAATAACATGAATGCCTCGTGATAAATAAGTAATTCTGTGCTTTTTTTTGGGCCAAACTTTTTGTGTGCAAATGCTGTGATCATTTCCCCTGAGCTTTTCAAGCATACAAATATTTGCAAAGTCTGAACTCCAGAAGCATTCAGAGTATAAGAAAAATAAATGTAAATCGATCTTGCTTCTCATTATCTTCAGAGTTCATTACACTTAATAGACCCATTTAAAATTTATAATAAATCTGAAACTTTGTAAATACCTGTTTGCGAGAAAAAGAACCTTGTATTTACTGCTGCAAGTGTCGAGCTTCTGGGAAAGCAAATGCAGTTTACAGTGACAGGAAGTTTTGTGCATTATGCAAAATTAATGAAGACGCTGAAAGAGGTTTGCTTTACATCTGACAGTAAGCAAAACTAAACCTCCAATGCTGGATTTCAGCAGCTAAAATGCTGTTTATAGTTGTAATACACACTAAGTTTGATTTCATTGAAGTCTGAAAATGTTTAAAGGAATTTCTTCACAGCCGGGTTTGAGCAGAACTATTTCACTGCGTGATTCTGGGGGAAAATAGTAAAAACCAGTTGAGAAGCTGCTGGTGGAGGAACAGGAAGAGGAAGGCGAATGGGAACGTAAGGCTAACCACAAACCAGAGAATAAGGAGACAAAACAAAACACCTGCAGCATGAGGATATATTTATTTTGGTGGAGTTTTCCCCTCTGGAATGAACATTACACTGGGGAGGAGTTTAAGCGGCAACTCAGGAAGAAAAATAGTATGCTCTAAGTGGTAGCTGTAACTTTTACATTTTTTTTAACTGCAACTACTATGTCGAAAGGGAAATAGTGAAGGTGCTGTAGCTTCTTCTCCCATGAACAGAACAACTGAAATTGCTGTGCAAATATTGATATTTACAGAGACTTGTAGGGAGAATCTACAATACCGTTCTACATGCCAACCTTAAATTATGTTAAGGGAGAAATTAATCATGTAGCCCAGATTTAACAGTAAAGCCTTATGAGAAGAAAATAAATAGAGGGTTACTAAAACCTCTCCTGTGAAATGTTTAACTAAATATTGTGAAGCTGTTCAGAAATGAACAGGAAGGGCTCCAAATCTACTGAAAACCAAACAGTATTTTAGTTTGGTTTTTAGTGTCGTCAATCAGTCATTTTGAGGGGAATTTTTCCCACTCAGTGGAGCATTGCTGCGGTTTTCAGCACAAGCCAAGACAATATTCCTAATTAGTGAATGTACTGGACACTAATAGGTTGCATAAGAATAACACTCGTAAAATTCCTATAGCGCGAAGATGTTAAATGTTACAAAATGTGTAAGAAGCATTTCAAGAGGAAAATAAATAGCTGTTAAACTTCTGTCGGTAATAGTCATTTTGCTTCGACGTCGTTTTATATTTTTGCAGTTTGGTAGTTTTGTATCTAGCCACTTATTAAAACAGGGACACACTGACTTGTGAGCAAGAGTAATTTGATCTGGAGCTGTAACTACATTGGAGAAGTGATTTTGTTTAATAGTTCTGGAAATTGGAGATTGGAAATCGCACGATGAAAGAAATGTTACGCTTCCTTTAGGAGCACAGTCTGCTGCCTGTGACAGAGACCATTGTTTAGTTAGGAATCAGTAATCCTTTAGTGTGTGTTTATATGGACAATTATAAGTACTGAATCTTATATTAACGCAATGTTGAGGCGATTCAAATCATTTTACATGATTAGAAGGAAAACGCCAAACAAGCAAGAGAACAAACAGCAGGACAAACCCCGTTACATTGCAGAGGCAGACTACACTTTACGATGTCCCAGTTGTTATTAATCAAAGGCAACCCTAAACAGGTGGGTTTTACCCTCGATTTATAATATTTGGATGTTTCGCAGTTTTCTATAAGTTTGTTCCAGATTTATGGAGCATAGAAGCTGAATGCTGCTTCTCCATGCTTGGTTCTAGTTCTGCGGATAGAAAAGCAGACCAGAACCAAAAGCCCAGCTTGAATTAACTTAAATTAATGGCTTCCTAACGCTTACCTTGAAGTTTTTTTGCAAAGCAGTAGACGTCAAACAGCTCATCAGGAGCCCTATTGCCATAGTTACGAACACCGGGTGAGTCCTCCCGATCACCATAGCAGCCGGGCCGAGGTGACTGGATGGGGTACCTGCAGAGGAAACCAAGTGGAAGGAGCAAACACAGAGAGGGTTAAAGAAGAAAGAGCAAGATTTATATGGCTTGGCCATGAAAAAAGCAGCCGCAGACAGACCGAGTCCCCCAGGGATGGGTCCATGCTCCCAAGTAGAAGATGAAAACCCAGCAACACTTTTATCATTTTCTGCTCTGAATACAGTAAGTTTAAAGACATCTTCCCAAGGAAAAAAACCCCAACAAAAACTCAAATCCAGAACCCTGGCAGTGAGAAAAGTAAAATCTATGTCCTGCCAAAAGCAGGATGCACACTGTATATTCCCTTAACTCTTTTTAATTGTTTTGTTTTCAGCTATATTTTACTTTTAAGTTATGCGTAAACTGTTGTGATACATTTCATAAGACAGAAGCAGAGAAACAGTGAGAGAAGGAGAGGCGAGAGGCAAAGAAGAGGGTAAAACAATCACTAATTCCTGCAGTGACTTGGTTTGCCTGAACAGCAAAAGGAAACAGCGATCCATATTGGGGCCAAACTTTTACACTTATTCCTCCAGAACATGGATTTCAGTAGCACCGGGACACATGAAAGAAGCTGATTAAAAGATTGCAATAGGTATACAGGGACTTGTAAAAAAAAAATATATATATATATATATATATATATATATATATATATATATATATATATATATATATATATATATATATATATATATTCAGTGTCTGTGGCTTCTGCTGCTCTATTTCTGTTTGTGGCTGAACAAACAACAATGGCTTTCTTTGTGTTTTTCCTCTTGGATTAATTGGACACCTCCCTCATGGCTGATGTGCCATCAGAAACTCTTGAATCTGGACCAATTAGATAGCTACCAAGTAAAAACAGCAAGGCTGCAGGACAGAAGGAACAACTGGGAAGAAAGTAGTGCCACTGCAAGGATGCGAAGAAGCTGTCAGGAGGACAACAAACAGCATGTCTGCCCGCTGAAGCAACAGTGATTTGGAATTAAAATGGAGATATGGGGAATTAGACAAGATCTCATTGGGAGTTTTTTCTTTTTCTTCAGGGGATTTAAATGGTAAAATAAAGCACATGCGAGCCTCTTTACAGGCAGCTCTAATGGTGCAGATGTAACTAACTCATTTTCCAGTCATCAAACAAGCAATCAGTTTCAATTCTATTGCATGGTTTTAATTTAGAATTCACATATTTTGACAAGATAAGAAGTGAAGATATTTGGAAGTTCTTAAAATATTCACTTACTGCAGAAAGCCTCGTAAATGAACTGATAGTCAGATATAGCTGTAGTGTGCATGAAGAGCATTCTATTCAGCCACTTGGATTCCAGACAATCGTATATCTGGCTACATTTTTGCCAAAGGAGAAATAACAAAAAAAGATTATCCTGCAGAGAGACTCGAATATTTTTGTCCCATACTTATACAAACGTGTACAACACCTAAATACTCTTCTTGTACTATTCCATTTCCATAGTTTTTGAAACTCTGTATAGGAGAGGAAATCTTTTTGCCTCACCGTACTGTCTGGTCTGCCAGCCAGCCTGCGTCACAGTTCTCATAGCCATCTGCGAAAGTTGATTGCAACTGGCCGGGTGTTGCAATGGTAGCCGAGTTCTCTATGCACACCCTCTTGGCATCAGCGAAGGACAAGGCGTAGCGATCGTGAGGGGCCCGGTAGTGGAACACTACACCTACGATATAAACAAAGATAAGGCTTTAAAATCATTGCAATGGCTCCCTGTAAGTCTCAGAATATATTTGAAATTTATTTTGGTGACTTTTAAATGGTCTTAATGGTCTTGGGAAATCCTTTCTTGCAGAGCAGCTATTAACTTAGAAACCTGTGAGATCCTCAGGCATTGGTCTATTAACATTAGACAAAGTCCCACAGCCTTATTAACTTAAGGAAATCCTGCTCTCCAGTATTACGACAGCCATCTGTGGAATAGTATGCTCTCTGAGTGCCACACTTTTTGGCTGCAGTTCCTGAACCGCATCATCCGTGCTCAGTCCATCCACTTTCCACACATTTTAAAAAGGTACATTTCATTTTGTGGGTTTATTGTTTTTAGTCCTGTGTAGCACTTTGACCTGCTTTTAGTAGTAAGGGTTCTTTATAAATAAAAGTGATTGATTGATGGATGAGACACAAGACACTAGAACAAGCAGGGAGGCTGCGCCAGAAAACAATACAAATTTACGACCTGTGCCCTGCAAATCTCAGCACGTTTTATGAACAGCAACCTTGTGCCATTAAAGCAGGAGCACGTTCTTCCGCGGAGGTAAACAATGGAGCCCTCTAACTCTAGTCATCATGTGTTGACATTGTTCCATCTGTGCAGGACAAACCAGCAGAGCTGGGGTTCAGCAACCTGTGTGTGTTGTACATGTCTCTGATTTGCATCTGGTCGTCCATTGGCTCAATAAAAAGAAGAAACAAAAAAAGAAACATATGTTGTCCTTGGATACAGTGTGTGTGTGTGTGTGTGTGTGACAAGCAGTGGGGATATTCATCTTACTGCTTTAGCTCTACACACAGAGTCCCTGTGCTGAATTTCACCTGCTTCTAAGTTCATGATGGAATGACAAGCAAGGCAAACAAAGAAACAGAGCAACAATGCTTTCTATAGACTGGCAACCCTGCCAGGGTGTAAAATCCCTGTCACTCAGCGGCTGCTGGATGTGGGTACCAACAGCGCTGTCAGGTCGCATATTAAAGCTAGATGCATAGATGGAAAGCTATGCAGCAGGTATGTGTATTGAATTTTTAAAGGGATTGACTCTTTAGCATTTTTACAAGTATCACATTAGTGTTGCATTCTATTCTCTTAAAATGAAACAAAATTTCAGGTTGGAAAATCAAAATGGCTGTCTTGCATATAAAACATAGGGATAGTTAAAGTGAAAAGAAAACTCACATTTATTCAGACTTTTGGTGATTAGTATCTTGTTAGATCTTTTAGGCACCGTTATATATAACCATATGTGTGAATAGGAATCAGAGAAATACATATTTAGTCTGGTCACACTGAGCACATCCATTTGAAAAACCCACAAATTATAACCTTTGAACTGAAGCAGAGTTTCTTATGCTTTGATTGTATTCTTACATCAGCATGAGCTATTTCATAATAAACAAGGTATGATTTCAAAACAGCTAAAAATGTATGTCATAATTTATGTCACACTGAGAAATGCTCTGGATTTGTTACATAGCATGAACAGTATTGGGCCTCATATGCAAGTTGATGTGCACTGATGGTCAGCTGGCTGATACATGACATCTGTGGTCTCTTTTTTGTATTGAAAACAGAAATTTTGTTTTTTGGATATGCTTTCAGTTTAAAAAACCATAAACATCCAAGGCATAAAAAATGAAGGAGTCTCACAATACTTCTAACTGAAGTGTAGTTGTTTTATAATGACTGTTATCAAAGTATAAGCTGATTGACAAACTGTTCTTTAAAAAAAGAGATAACATAAGGTGATTACTTTTTCTTAAAACTATGACGCCATTAAATTGTAGTAAGAATGATAACAAGCAGTCAAAGTACTATCATCGGAGCATGCACCACAGTGTGCAAACCAAGGGTTCAGGGTACGACCGAATGCTGAAAAAGGGTGGTGAGAAAATGAAATTGACTGGAAGAAACTAGCTTAGTTGAACTGTGAAAGGTCCACACGTCCGTCTACCAATCTCTGCCTGACATTCACACGCCCCTGAGGACCATCCAGTGTCATGCAAGCTTGTGTGCTTCTGCCTCCTTTATCCTCTATGACTTTGTCTGGGAAAGTGAGAGACTCCATGTGAGACGGATGCCAAAGGGGCAGTTTAAGTATAAGAACAACAGTACAGGCTTTAGTGCGAAAAAGCTACCACCAGTGTTTTGAACATAAGATGCAAACAGAATCCTCCTCGGTCTCTGCAGACTATCTGGCTTTTCGGTCATTCTCCTTCTCTGAGCTATATGGAGCATAAACCCTCTGAAATATCTCCTTTTTTTCTTGCCCTTATTTTCATCCTCCATTCCTTTGATTTGAGGCTGTGGGACTTTGTCCAAACAGAGATGCTAGTTTGCTCATTAATATGTACGCAGGAGAGACAAATAACTTTCCTCTCAGTAAGAGGAAACCCTGTCCTGGTCCACAGGAGGGTTGAATGCCCGGCAGCTTATGTCTATTTTTACCCTCAGCATCTTTGCACATTCTCACACAGTCTCTAGAGGGAAGAGCAGAGAGGCACCATATGTGACTGAATGATGCCCTCATTTTAGCATGGTGAGTAGCTGGTACTCTTTGCCCCCCTGGCAGGGTGCAGCATACTACACAAACTCTGTCTGTCATTGTTAGACAAAAAAAAACTGTATTAATTTGTGAAAGCAGAAAAAGCACACGCAGAATTTCAACTCAAGATGACTCTGAAACAACGGGAAAAAAACTTGCATCCAAAACATAAATTTTAGGCCATAATTCTATGAAATATGCTCATCTGCTTTCTTGCTAAGAGTTAGGAGGGAAAACTGCTCTTGATTCCTGGTGCAAAATTACAGAATAAAAACTGGAAATTAGACAGGACCTGCTTAATAAAATTTTTTAAAAATGTGTAGCATTAAAACTCAAATTCTCAAAGCAATACTGCTTACTTAGATATTTTTATACCTTGGTTAGCTTTATGAGAATGACTAAGACCATCCAGTTTAAAATCCAAAGAAGAAAATAATGTAATTGTCTCTAAAATCATTCTTAGATATTAAACTGACAAGACTTTAATGCAATATGTCATGAAACAAATCACAATGAGAGCACATACGAGTCTCTATAGATTCTAATCTTTAAAATAATTTTATTCCAACAAGCAATAAGTTGTTGTGTTGCTTTTTAACTAAGAATTATTATAGATTGTATTTACTGCCACACATATACTACATAACTATTTAGGGTTAGATATAAATACATTTAAACATGCCACATAAGAATAAATAAAACGTTATACTAAGTGGCTACTAATAAGCTTCTTTAGATTTACAAAGTTATTGATTTTTTTAATATAGACTAACTTTCAAGTCGATCAGTGTCTACTATTTATTCAAAAATGAGGAAAAAAACTGTATAACAAGATATTCAAGCGAGATGTCTGTTTGTAAAGAAGGGCCAAAAACGAAATTTCTACTAATAAAGTTTCATTTTTCCACAGCGACAACAACAATTTAACCATTTAGAGGAACGGAAACAGAAACAAGACTGGATGTGAGCCTATTTTCTTACAACCAACAATTTCCTCTTAACATGTTGAAATCATTTTCTCCTTTCACTTTTTTTTTATTTTGTTTTTTAAACAGTTATGGAGAATATCAGGGAACAGATTCTCCACCAGCCCACCAATAACTGACCCAACGGGGACATCGCTTTTTTTAATGTCAGTGCAAAATTATTTTTTAACTTTTTTTTAAACACATCTGCAAGGACTACCAATGAATGTGAAACACATAATATCTACATCTCAAAAATAATAGCAAACAAAATTCCTTTATAAATTTCAGAGTTGTATTTAAAGCGGCTCAAACTATTATGGAGAAGAGTACAAATATATTCAGAAAACATTTCAGAGTTACATAATCTCTGCCTCTTGACTTATGTTAGTTGCATAGCCACTTACAAATCTAAAATGGATAAGTCTTGTAAAGCAATTATATGAATAAGAAATCACAATTGCTTTTTAACCATCAACTCAGTCTGTGACATGATGTCATATGTTAGCGCTATCCATGTAGCTGTTGGGCTGCATCCAAGAAACACGACTGTTTAGCCCATGACGACACAGGAAAAGCAAAAATGGCACTAGAAGCAAAGAGGACAGAGGCAATCAGAGAGAGATAGAATGAATATGTAGGAGAAGAAAGTGAAGATTAAAAAATAAAGCAGAGTTCTGAGCATGAAATGAGTGGTGAGGAGTACTATGTAATGATACAGCCGAGCAGTATCAATACTTGCAAATTACCAATTTGATACCTGAACAGAATTAGAGAGACGGTCACGTCACGTCACGTCGCAGGACTTGCCAATAAAGACTAAACCGCAGAGACGGTTGCTCCTCACTGGCTTCATAAACGGTTTCATTCTGAACAAGTGGCATTGATTGGCCAAGAGTTGCAGGACACAGGTTCTCAAAAGCATCATATTAGGGTTAATGAAGATGCTGCTATTTAAGAAGGGGAAACTGAGCTCTATATCCCTCAGACAAAACCTAAAAAAATTGAGAACAGATAAGACACAATTGCCTGATTTTGCCGTATTGTAGTTGCACATATTCCCTTAAGGGTAATTTACGGACAAGGAGAAATTATGTTTGTGTTACTTAAACAGTGGCTCTCAAATATAATAAGGAAACTGCATTTAGAGCTGATGTTGGCTATATTTATACAAGCAAAGTTTGCTCCAAGGTGTGCGGTTGCTCTGGTGATCATAGCAGCTTGCCATTAAACATAAACGTGAGTGAACTGAACATAATGTGGCGACAGCTTTATAGCTACAACACCTTAACAAAGTCTTTGAAACTCTCCAAGCTATTACGAGGTAATTTGTTACCAAAGAACCATACAAAGCTAAAGGTGAAGAACTAGTAGTACTTAAATAGCTCGGTGGGATAATGTTTAATGTTTCCAAGGTCCCCATCATCACACGTTCAACAGGGACAGTAAACAGCTGTAAGGGCTGTATTAACCTGACATGGAAAACAGAGTTATTAGTATTCATAGTTGGAGATGTGGAAGACAAAGTGTTAACACAGCCACCGAATGCAGCAGAGATTTTGATAA
Source organism: Alfaro cultratus (assembly GCA_903066825.1). Lineage (NCBI taxonomy): Eukaryota > Metazoa > Chordata > Actinopteri > Cyprinodontiformes > Poeciliidae > Alfaro > Alfaro cultratus. The sequence continues at coordinate 103,300 of CAEFZX010030003.1, read as the reverse complement.
GGAATGTTTTCTACAGATGAAATCAAATTTCCTCAGGAAATACTCAGTGGTTTCAAATACTTGTCACAGACAACCACTGAGAAAATATGCTGAAAACTGTTCCAGGACTACACAGAATGCCAGATGTTAAGATAATCACACAAAATCCAGTGAACACGTGGTAATTGCAAGGTTTAGGAAGCACAGATGCTTATGAACTGTTGATAGATTATAATAGAAACAGTTAAAATTCATTCCACAGAAGAATCCTTGAATTCATGAATACTGAACTGCAAATAGGCAGGGGTCCACTGTACTCCCAAAAGTCTGAAGGCCTGACTTTATATATTAATGAACTTTAATAATATTCCAGTCTTGAGACATAGGCTTAAAGAGCTTAAAGATTTTAATCCCATTTGCAGCTATAAGAGCAGTCTGCGTGCCTTTGTATATCTGTGGTCATGGAAGTGAATTGAACAACCGAATTCAATAATTTGGAGGAGGGTCTCTGTAGTTTTGGTAATCTAATGTTAGTTGAAGATGTTATACCTCAAACTGGCATTTTAATAAACCCCAGTCATGGAGCCAACTCTTTATTTAGCATAGCCATAAATAAAACTGCTTTAAAGGTACTTTAAAATTAGGTAGCGTTTATCTATTGTTATGCGCAGCAAAGTCCTCACTGATCCTCTCTGAGTATCTGGGTTGATGAGTAATTATGAATAATCAATTAAACAATAATAAATATCCAAAGAAATTACAGCTGCCGTAAATCAGCACTGTGTCTCTTGTTGAAGGAGGTCTTATCGATCACGCTGCTGTATGTGAGACACCTAATTAATTTTGAAAGCAAAATCTTACAAACAGAAGCAAATAAAGGCTCAGAGAGACTTTTAGTCCTGGCAAGGTGTCAATCGAACTGTTAGGCTCAAGGATGCAGAATTGATTATTCTTTTTATGCATAGCTTTTACAAACATTTTGGATTTTTGGCTTAAGAATAAACTCAAGTTTTAGCATATTCTGTAATTTAATGCTCATGGGGTTTGAAATTAGTACAATCTAGTTATTGTGATATGTGTACAAAGTTATTTTAAGCAAAGTTACAAGACAGAGAAGAAATTAGAATTAAATACATAAAGGAGAATTTGCTTAATTGATTAAACTGTAATTGAGTGGAAATGACAGTGAAGCTGTTATGAGCCTTAAGACTTTGATTTTGTACTTTTATGACACAGTCTTGTTCTGTACTATAGGTTTTCCAAATCAACAAAGGATCTACATGCCCTGTCAAATAAAGTGTTGCCAAAAGCAACTTACAGTTATACAAGTAAAAAAAATTAAATAGTCACAATTATATGCAGTTTCACAAATCCTTGGAAAGTCTTGAACTACCACTACAAGCTTCTCGTTTTTTCTTGTCACAATTTTTGAAGTTCTTTCCGTTTATAATTCATTTTGTTCAATTTATTAAATCCGGTCCAAATTGGAACAAATGTCTCTCAAAGCACTTTTCAAGAACCACATGTCCAGTTCGAGTCCAGTTTTATAGGTCAAAACAGACCTTCGATCTGACCAGTGCGAAAAGAGCAATCTCATAAAAGTTTGCTATCGTATTTGACAGTAGCTTTTTACTTTAACCCCTTGATCACAGCAATCTACAAACAACTGTTCAAATATAGATAACACTTTGTTTACCTGTGACCTCCAGTGGAACGGTGTCCTGCTCATCGTTGATGCCCACCACAACTTCACAGCGATAAAGTCCAGAGTCGCTGGACCGCAACCCAGTCAGAGCAAGGCTAGCATTGTAGCGGTCCTTACTGTACCCAGGCAGTGACACACGGCCCTGGAAGGCCTTTTTCACCTGAAAAATGTGGAGAAAAAGTGAATGAAAAAGAAGAGATGATAATAACAGTTACTATCCAGCAAAGTGATTAATATTTTATTGTTCACTGCTATACCTTGACCACATTGTCTTTGGCCACTAGGACTGACTGCTCCTTCTGCAGGCCGTCGGAGCCTCTTTGACCCCAAACCTTGGTCCATTTGATCCTGGGGGGCTCGGGGAAAGAGCTGGCACCAGGGCGAAGGGTGAAGAGGCAAGGGAGCAGCACCGTCTTAGACAGCTCCTCGGTAATGGTCTGATGAGTCACCTTCCGCATATTCACCACAGTGTCAGCACTGGTTAAACCTGAGCAAAGCAGAGGTAAAGGGGAAGAGAGAAGTAGCGAGATTAATCAATCCGCTCTTGTAAATGTGGCCACTGAGATCTATTCCTCATTACTCTGAAAAGGTTTTGGTTGATTGATTCCCGTGGCCAAAACGTGTGATTTCCTTCCAGTTTCTTTAGTTCCATTATGATCCTCCTGTTTGTGGAGTCAAAGCAAAATAGTCAGAAACTCATTTAGTGTCTTTGATGATTGTCAGTGATCTAGCAGAGCCTTATTTTTGTAGCTGACAGAACAAGTCAGTGAATAGGGAAAATGTCAAACAGGCTTGATAAACCTTACATCAGCCCTTGAATATGCATCACAAAATCAATACCAAACACCTCTTTGCCATTTAAATCATTACCTCCAAGAAAAAAAGTGTTAGTCATAATATAACTACTAACAAGATCTCTTATTTGTCTGCTTGTACAACATCTATAATACATTATCAAAATGCTCTAATGCCTTGTTTGAAATAAAAGAATTGCACCATTTGCATTGCAGAGGTAAACACCTTAGAAATGAGCTTCTAACCTCTGATCCCTATGTGCTTGTTTATATCCAACACACAGTGATTTATTTCTTCTTTTTCTTGCTCCCTAATCTTGTCCTGTTCTCCTTCCTGCTACATGTAAGAACAATATAAAAAAGACACTTTCTCTAAATTAAGTCTCCACAAACCCCAGTGGCGGTGCATGCATGTTGAACCAGCTGACCAAGTTGTTAGCCACGCTGCTACAGGCAGATCTGTCACTCTGTAGGTATAATCCTCACTTGCAGACTGACACGCTGCTCAGATGATCCCAAAGTTACAAATTGATTAAAGTCTGTTGTCGCTTGGTCAACTTCAATTTAGTTTTGGTGGATGTATCTCAAAATACCCGTTTCAACAACTGTTGCAGACTAAAAATGTAACAGAACTAAAATGCTAACATTACCCTTATTTCATCAAGTTTTGTTGAGCTCTAATAAATGACATTTTAGTTGTTGCATATTTTCAATTCTCTTTGACCTTCTATTCTTTGGCTTTTATTTGAAGTAGTGTTTTGATACTCAAGTTTTTATCAATTTGTGTTATTGTCGTTCTTGTACAGCACTTTGGTGCAGTTTTACACCTGTTTTTAAAGTGCTATATAAATAAATTTGACATTGACATCACTGAAATGTAGTGGCATTTTCGCTGTGACTCTATTTATATTGGCTATTTTAAAGATAAGTGCACAGAGTCAAGAATGAAAACAAACATTTACAATACACCAAAGTATGAAAAAAAAAGAAAAGTAAGAAAATCTCAGAGCAGCTTTCAGATTTTGAGGGAATGTATAGCTTTGACGTGGTGATGCTTTAATCGGGTCTCTCTAGAACACTTGCATTGAAAAAAGTAAATTATATATAATTATTTTTTCCCTAAAGGAAATCTGATGTAGACATGGCAGAAACGCTATTCTTCTGTTTGCTTCTGAGAGTGGAATCAGTCATGTGCTGTCATGCCTCTCTGACCAACTACACACACATCAAACCACATGGAATTGAACTAAGCAAACCTGGATTACAATTTTATCATGTTGTGTCATTCACTGGAATACACTTTAAACTTTTGGGAAGACATCTTTGCAGGTTGCTTAGATTTGCTCCAAACATCCAGCAGCCCTCCAGGCTGAGTTTACACTCCCCGGGCAGACAACGTCTCAGTGAGCCACAGCTGGCAGTTCTTTCTGGCCTAGAGAGACAATGCTGAGAAACCCAACCGCAAAAAGCAACAAGCAAAAATGAAGAAATGAGGCTGAGCTATTCTAAACAGCAGATCCTGAACAGCTGAATTGAAACAACTAATTTCTGTTTTCATTAGAGCAGAGTTCTGCAGCAATAATTTTTTATTTTATTTTAATAAATGACCTTAGGGTTAGATGTTCATTTAAAAACATTCCACTGGTCTCTCGTGAAATTCTATTGTCACATTGAATAAATATCAGAACAAAAACTGGGTCTGTGTCGTAAAGAGCCTTCGGACATGATTTGCTGAGAATTGGTGCTACACACACAAATGGAATCGAAACTGAATTTCAACATCCGTCCAGAATGAACAAAATCACACCCTTTCATTGTTCTTTGCAGTCAGCTGGCAAATGGTTAAATCTATACTTATAACGCGTTCCACAGAAAAGGGATCCAGCTTTCTGTTGTTGTTCTTCACGCTCAAAATAATTCAAATTCAATCGTGAATCTGTCAAAAATAAGGCATCCCAGATACTGTATGCCCACTTGCTGTCATGATCTCCCTGGCTTTGAGCCCCTCATCAGACAGTCTCATTGTGACAGCGGCCCTCACCGTGTTTGCCTCGCTCCGTCTTTTTTACATCCCAGTTAACATCTCTGACAGCTGGGTTATTCTCACAGGAGTGGTGTTGGAGCAGAAGCTGTCTGTCACAACTTCTACCCTTCTTAACAGCAAAGGGGAAACTTTTTTTTCTTTGTTTTTCTTTTCTTAGTTTTCCAATTTTGTTAGAGACAGAGAGATGCAATCAGACATGGGGGAGGAAGGCGTGTGCTGCTCTTATTTTCACTGTTTCTTTAATTTGGGTCTTCGGGGTTTTTTTTGGGTTTTTTTCTGTGTTTCTTAAACTCACTGTGGCCTTCCTTGTTTCATTCTTTGACTGTTCAAAATCTTTACCTTGCCATGCAAATTCGTCACGTTATGTCAAGGTGCAACAAGAAAAAAACTTTGATACATTTTATTTCTATTTCAAACCAATTTAGCTCCCAATTCTGAAGTCATTAAAAAAGGACTCATAGTTTTCAAATTTATTTTGCAAATTTGAAAAGTGTTGCACACATTTGTTTTCGGCCCCCTTCCCACTGATTCCCTTGATTGAATTCTAGAGCAAACCATTACCTATATACCTTTAAATAGTCTTCTCGTTTGAGTGATTTAATCTCAGTTTAAGCATAGCTGTTCTGGGAAGGCCTCAGGTTAGTCAAAAGTCCAACCATTAAATGTGTCCTTCACATATGGAAAGAAGGCAGCAAACACTTAAGAAAAGGCAAAATAAATTGCATTAAAGTTGATTCAGGTTGATGCAAAAAGCTACAATGGAAAAGTAACAACGCAAACAAACCTTTCCCATGCTGAAGCATGATGGTGGTGAAATGATCATGTTTGTTCTTTTCTTCAGCAGAGTCAGTTAAATGTTGGGAATGTGTCAAAGTTGTTTGCAAAATGAAATGAGCTACAAGTAAATACAGCACAACGCTGAAACCAAAGCTGTTGGAGTCATCCAGACCTAACCACAAACAATCCCAACCACCAATTTTTGTCTGGATATTTAGTTTTGAAGGAAGCCGTCGAACATTTATGAAGTCTGTTGATTACAAGTGGAACACAGATGACCGTGGACATCCATGAAGAAAAAGAGCCCACTGATTTATTTCCATTAGTGCTACCATCCACTACAAACTATTTGTCCTTCTGCAGACTCACTTGATTGAATGCATGTTAAAGCGTTCCTCCCTACAGGGTCAGCCTGTCCTGTCTGTAATTAAATGTCAGATTGTTTAAACAGTAAACTTGCAGCAATCACAGACACACTGCTGTTTTGATATTTTGCCCCCTGTGTCCTGCTTATTCTCTTCTCTCTATTTATTCCCTACAATTTGGGCTACATGCCAGTTTTAAAACCCATTATTTCAACTCATCTTTTTTCTCTCTCTATTTTCTCTACATCTTTTTTATTTGTCCTTGTTGAAAAGATGTATTTACATTAGGAGTCACATGATGGGAACAATGCGCACACAAGATAAACAAGACAAGGAATGGATGCGTTCATGTTTTTGTTTCTTGATATTTTTTCACAAGTTACCCATCTTCCTGACAATCCTTAAATCAAATTTATTGTTTCTAGTGAACATATGAAAACTGAAATATTTCTTATCTCCTGCAAACTACTGAGTTAAATTAACTTATGTTCTTTGGAGCAGCTTTAGACCTTCTAAATAATACAGGAGATTATAGGGCAGCGCTTGTGAAGAGATGTTGGAAAGCCACACATTACCTAAGTAAATAAATATTGTCTAACGAAAATCTTAAACTCGTTGAACATGCTTCTCCTCTAACTCTGCAAATATATATTGCCATTTTTTAAAAAAATCTTAAAAACTGCAGTATATATGCTGTTGTTGTACATGTCCAACAACTGGATGGCTAAAGTCTGTAGTGATTATGTCTCTTAGAGCAAAGACTTTAGATGAACGGGAGCTGAATCATTTAAGATTTAAATGTGTTTTAATGATCCAGCTTTCCTCAACAGATTCCAAAGGCTGCATGACTTTACATCACAGGTCATATGTATTAAAGGGGAAAAGAAATGAATCCAAACCAACCTACCTCTAAGTAAAAAAAAGTGATTGCCCGCTAAGCAACTGGGTGTGCCGCCTTTGGCAGCAACATCTTTCATCAAGTGTTTTACAGACCTGGCAAATAAAGTGACAGGTCTGAAAAGCATTTTTGTTTTTCTGTGGAAAACAAAAACAGCCCCTCTCTTTTTTTGAGGAATTGCTATAATTCAGTGTATGACAGTTTTCAAGCATTGATTTTAAGGTCATGCTACTTCACTCTCAAACATATTTAAGCCCAGACTCTGAAAACTTTAAGCTATTCCGAGGCAAACTTGCTGGTATGCTTCAGATGCTGGTCCTCCTGTATAACCCAGCAGAGCTCGAGCTTAAGGATATTCACCATTTAGTAGAATTCATGATCCCGTCAGTTGTGGTAGGAGAACCAAAGCCCAGACCATCCCACTTCTACCACCGTGGTATAATGGGTATAAGGTTCTTTCTCTGAATTGCTGTTTTCATTGACACCACACATAACTGAACACACATCTTCCAAAGTGTATGACTTTAGTCTGATTAGTTCACAGAATGTTTTCCAAAAAGTCCTGGGCTTGTCAAGTTATTTTCTTGCAATTGTGAAAGGGACATTTTTGTTCCCTTTAGTTATTTTCTCTCCTGTGAAAGGCATTTCCCCACTCTCTTTCTTATTGTACCATAATGAACACTGACCTTAACTGAGGGAACTGAGGCCGGCAGCTTAGATGTTGCTGTTGTTTTTGCGAGCTACCGAATAAGATGATTCGCCACTCTTCCATGTTTTATGTTTTTGTGAATAATTGCTCTCACTCTGGCTTGCTAGAGTCCAAAAGTCCTAAAAATAAAACTCTGTCACCCTTTTGGATGTTAGTGACTTTGTTTCAGCGGGACATGATGCGTTCGGAGCCCTGTTAGCCTGCTTCCTGTTATGCTACTTTCATTTCAGTAATTTATTGTTTACAATATCAGTAATATAACTTGAGTACATCTATTTACTCATCAGTCTGACATTAAAATTTGGTTCATTTTCTGCAACATTTAGATGTGACACTGGAACAAAAACAGAAGAAATTTCACTTTGTGACAAAAATCTGACAAGTTAGACACTTACATTTTTAGCAAGATTTGGAGTCTTTGTATATATTTTCACATTTGACAATATTAGATCAAAATATTAGATCGTGTGAACGTACAATAATCATGTGTCATCCCAGCAGATTGCTGTTTGGCCAATGTGCCTTTGTACACACACACAGACACACACAAAAAGGCACAAGAATAATTGTCATTGCTCATTTGTGCAGCCGTTATGCCTTTTCAGTTGTTCACTGTAAGAGGTTGAGTGCTTCTTCCCTGATAGTTTAACATCAGCCCTCCCATCACATTTTCCTCTCCCCACAGGCGCATAAACACACATAAATATCCACTCCTTTGCTTCTCCTAGTGGCATCGCTTAGACAAGCGCTACTTGCCTAACTCCCACCCCAGCTGGTCTATATTACTTTGGCTGGCAACATGAAACAGGATTTGTGCTCGGAAATGGTCTCTGATTCAGCACTCAAGAGGAGCTCAGCCCATCAAGTGAGATGACCTGTGAAAAAAAAGAGCAAGAGTGTTTTTGAAAGCACAATAAGAGGAGGAAATAAAAGAATTGGGAAGGAAAACACACAATGACTAGCCTGATCACACAAGCAACTTTTCATCTGATAATGGTTTTGGTATTTGTACTTTGAAAACGAGTTCTGAAATAGATGAAATAGAAATAGAACTGTAGTATAAGAAAATTATTTAATCCCAATAGGTGTTGTGCAAAACAGAACTGGAGCATGGTTCCAATATCCAAAGCGAAGCTTCAGATGTCGGTAATTTTGTCTCTTTTGGTGAAACCAAAATGTCCTCTCGGGTTACTGAAGAGGACAGTTAATTAAGGTGAGCACTTTATTATCCTCTGTTTATTTGGACTTGTTAAAACCTCTTTCACAAAGATGAAACCCAAGGTAAAACTTGAAGCATTCTTCATCCTACTCAATCAGGCAAGATTCCCTTTAATGCACTTCACTTCTGAAAATTGAACGTATGAACATTTTTCTTTGTCAGTGTAGGTAAATATAAAACAATACGGACCGAAACGTCACCGTTGTCCAAAATCTGCTTTTACATGGAAACATTGTTAGAGGCGCAACTCTCACATGGTTGCCTTTTGTTTGGTTATCTGTCCGGGTTTCATATTTGTCTTTATGATTTATTTTGAGTGAGCAAAACCCCCGAAGCTCTGAAAGTAAGATAACAGAACAATTTCACTGTACAAATATTCTGAAAAAGATGTTTGTTTGTTTTTTTATAAAAACAAGCACCTACACAGTGTAGAAAATATGTACTGAAAACAACATTTTAATCTGTAAACATATTCCTGATCAGGCAAGTAACATTAAGTCTATACAAGGCATGCATAACTACTCAAATATACCACACATAAAAATCAACACAAATTAGCTGATTTGTGTTGATTTACTATCAGCAAAAGTGTGCTAACTTTTGATTTTTCATGTAAATTAATGCAAAACGACAGAGTAAATAAGTGTTCAACATATTCACTGAAATTTAAGAAATAGTTAATAGAAAAGTCTTTGTTGGTTCTGATGCTTTTGAGATATTTCCCTGTATGGAGAAACTATTTGCATGCATAATTTTCCCACAAAAACTGTTTTTGTAGAGAAATCCATCTTCATATTTTAACAGATTCTTATCAAGAATGGGCCAGCAAATTTTACAATGCACATCTCTGGTGTTTCTTATCAATCAAGAAAATTTAAAGAGACTGACCGGATTATATTCCTCCAGTACTGACTTGTTTAAATATTCTCCAGAAAATGTCAAAAACAAGCCTTGAGCAGTTTTCTACAGCAGTGGAGTCTTAGACAGTAAACCTGGCTAGCAGCCATTGCAACAGAGCACATTAGTTCTTTTAGTTAAACAACAACAAACGAATGCATCTGCTAATGTCAGGTCTTTCTAAAGTTATCTGTCAAATGGCACTTTGGTAACTCATTTGATTCATTTTTAACTTCTCTGTTTGAAATCTTGTGAGCACCATGTGTTTGCAGGAAGTTTATGGGGGAATTATATTCTTTCCACTTCCACGCTATAGTCCCAAAGGTGCTGACAGAAACATTCAGAAGTTTAGCTATCCATCCAGAAAAACAATCCTCTACAAAAACAGGATTGGTTCTATTTCGATTGGATTATTTCACTTTTTCTGAATTCTCTCAGTCTTTTCAATGCGTAGAAGGAAATCACTTGTTGTCCTTCGTGCCTGCGGACCTCGGCACTGTCTCCTACCAGTGCAGCACAACACTTCCTGTGTTTCTGTAGATATAGTCTGTATACGGCACAGCTATTATTTAGGTAGAAGAAATTCGACTTCTAGGAGTTACTGCAGACAGCAGACTGGCTTGGTCTCAGCAGATTTAATGCAATGTCACTGTGATAGGAAAACAACCAGGTGTGTTATAATATGTTCAAATTATTTTTGCTTAACTTAATCCCCTCAAATTATTAATACCGTCGTCTCATCTCACTTGCAGTATTGCCTCATGGTGTGATCAGAGTTTCAGAACAAAAAATATTTAATCTTTCTTGATTAACTTTATCCAACTTCTTTTCCTCATGTATTAAATTCCATTAGTCAGTATACAACTTAATTATTCAGTGCACATAACTTACTACATAACTTACTACAGTTACTAATTTTTGTCCATTTTTCATATGCATAAGTTACTTGGGCTGTTACTGAAATATAGAGTGATTATCATGTAAATACCCCCATTAGAGAATATCTACAACAGCAAAAAGAAGAAAAAAAAACAAACAAGACTGATAAGAGGTCTTTTAATAACCTTGTCTTTTGAGAGGACAGGTATTCCTCCTGCAGCTTGCAGATAGAGAAACCTGATCACCAAGGTGATTGTCGACATTGCCTCATCTTCCTTCCCTTTGTAGATGTATGCAAATGACCAAAAACAGCTGCAAAGGCCTTGGGTGTCTGATGCCAAGTTGCACACAGACACAGGTGTGGGCGGAAATGGCATTTTCATTTTAATAGGAACACAATTGCAGACGCCGCACCGCATCCTCCCTCTCCGTAATCTTCTTTCTCTCTTCAGTTTTTTTAAATTCCTGCAGAAACTTTTTTTTTTAAGACAAAGACAGAGTGTGCAGAGTTGCCCATTCAAACTGAAGCACAACCAAAACTGATCAAGGGCATCCGCCGCAGCCGCAGCCAATCCAGTCCTTTCTGCTGTGTATCAGCTCATTACGAATGTATGAGTGAGTGTGTTGGTGCAGAAGGATTTGCAGGTCATAAGTCATGACACATCTCGTCTGACAGAAGCTTGTCGTCATTAGTTGACCAAAGTATTAGGAAATGACAGTTGAAACAACAAAACAACCAGACTGTGGCTGACAGTTTGCTTAGAAGTTGTTTGCGTTGCTCAAATTAATTCAGATTTAATTAAATGATATTTACATATTTGTCTTTAATGATGCTGCATCTTAGATTACTTTTTAGACGAGTTAATAAATCTCACAGAAATGAGACATGCTAGATGGGATGATATCAAGAAGTACTGAAGTGGTTACTACAGATTAATTTTGAGAAATTCAAAGAAAAATAAATCTAAATTCAGAGGAAACATGTCTAAATTCTTATGGAAAAAGTATTACAAAAATTTCTTAGATTCCTGTGAAAAATAAAAATCTGAATTTTGAGTATGAATTCTCAAAAAACAAGAAAATCAAAAGAAATGAAGAAAGCAGGTGTAAAAAAAAATATGTGTATTAAAAAAGAATTAAGACACAATGTAGTTTCAGTAACACTTTATCAGTAAGCATACATTTTCCAGGTTTTCCACAGTTTAATCAGATTTAGCTGTGAATCAACATCACTGACTACCTAAGATAACAGTATTTAATATTATTAGAGGCATATTTTTGCACTACCATACAGTGGAAATTAACATTTAGATCACGTACACATAACTGGTCTGTGATCTGTCTGCAGACAGGGAGGCAGAACGATTTCAGTTGTTCTAAATGAGCCTTAATTAACCCTCCCTAAAAGAAAACAAGGAACAGGGAAGGTAGTGAGGCATGTATAGACTCTAATGGAATCTTAAATTTTACACTTTCATATAAATAATAGGTTAAGTTAGGTGAGACTTTATTAATCTGGAGGAACTATGAGGTAGTCTGTTGCTCACATGCAGACACAACCATCCATAGAAATACTACATTAAAAACCTTATTTAATAAACATAATAAAAATGCACAATAAAAACATAAAAACTATGACAAAAAGAAACATTAATTTCCTTGTTTCCCATCCGTCCTCCTCCCATTATAAAGCCTAATGACCCGTGGCACAAAGGAGTTCCTAAGCCTCTCAGTTAAACAGCCCACTGACAGGAATCTGTCCATGAGTTCCTCTGCTGGGGCAAAACCGTGTACAAGAGGTGGCTGGTATTGTCCAGAACTGCCCTCAACTTGGACAGGGGCCTTTATAGGATGGAGCCTCTTTTCCACCACCGTCTCCACAGACTTCAGGTTCATCCCAACCACAGAGCCACCTCACTTAATTAGACGGTCCAGATTTACGTACTGAAGAATCTTGAGTTTTGATATGTACCAGCAACAATGCAGTGCTACCCAAGTTACAAAAAAACAAACAAAACATTTGAGTAAATGTCCCAACTTCTGCCTTCAGGTATTGCAAAACTACTTGATCCCACTCTTTCAGACACAAGCCAGGTAAAAGTTTGCTTTCCAGTACATTCCCCTAAACTGCAAGGCTGTTTTTTTTCCTTGTCTCTGTTGGTTTATTTTGAATCCTGTTTCTCCATTTCACCTCATCACGATTTGTAATTAGGACGCTCAATGTTTCGCTCATGTGCAATTATCCGCTTATGCGTATGAAGCTGTGAATTTCTCTCGTGCACCATCATATTTTGATGCATCTTTTGTTCGCCGATCTCTTGAGTGGTTTGCTTTAGTTTAAAATTGCCTCACTTTATTTTCCATGTTTTCTTTGCCGTCTTGGGTATCTTGTTTTGACTTTTAAATATATGACTATTCTGTTTTTTGTCGGCAATTACCTTCCCTATTCTTCACCTGCCTTTGCTTCTCTCGTTATCATTAACAATTCTTTTTCAACAGTATGAACAAAGATGTACACCAACATTTCAACAGAGTAAAGACAGAATAAGTCAAACATAAATTATACTCTTTAAATAACTTGTTTTAATTACGGGTGTTTTTTGAAGACGTTCTAAGGTTTACGCTGGTAAATGAGACGAAAATGCAAAGTTTATGGCTGACTTGCATTGGGTGGAGTACAATGTAGTGCAAGTTGATTCATATTTTGAATCGATAGTTTCTTCACTAGTTATTTTATCACTTTTTAACTTCTTCTACAACTCATATTCCTTGGCAAAAAAACTACAAAAAAAGCTTTAAATTGCCAATGACCGCTTTCAGCTGTCTGTGGGGAAAGAGGGAGTAAATCTTTCAAATTAACAATTTCAACTGTTTATGTTTCGAGGCACAAATAAAAGCAACACATAAGCACCTTTTGTAGGGAATTGACAGAAAATATGTGCTTCTCGCATCACTTTAAAGGCTTGTACCCTAAACATTCAGTTTTTGTTTTTTGTTTTTCCCAAATGTATGCAGTCTGTGAGGTTAAACTTTCTCTCTGGTCATTGTACAAGTAACTGAAATACCAGCACAGATGTTATCTTTGATTTTGTCACCTAGGATGAAACAAAATCTGTATTTTTATCAAAGAAAATCAACCTAGATGTGCTTTTAAAAGTGTCAATTGAAAACAGCGTCCTGATGGACCTCTTCTCTGTCAATCTTTTAGAATGACTTTGAGTTTTGGGCAGGTATTGAAAACTGTAGTTTATGAGTGAAGAGAACCAGACATAAGGCCAGGTCATATCTCGACCCATGCGTATTTTTACTTATTTCAGAAAATATGATCAATAAAATAGAACAAATTCATGTAGGCTATAAAAGTTCACCACCTGCATGCTCTAAACATAAAATAATTCATTTGAAGTGTAATTGTTGTCACAGAATAAGTCATCAATTGCAGTTTGAATGTTGAAAATCTTTTCATTCTCAAACAGTAAATGAAGTGAAAGTTCAGCAAAAACTCTTAGTCTAGGAGGAGCGACTGCGAGTTTATCATCAGACAAACACAAAAATCACAGTTTTGTACTGGACTGTGGAAACACACACAAGAAACGCACGTTTGGGATAAAGTACAAGGTTCTGAGAAATCAAGATGAAATGAATGACCATACTGTTCTGCTTTGTCTGATCGCCGGCCTGCATATGTCAACACAAAGTGAACACAATCCTAAATATGCATATAGAAACATTAAGATGGATTCCAACCACCAGCTGTAACTACAGTTGTGTGTGTTTGGTTGTGTGTTTGGTTGTGTGCTCATGTTCACTGGCAGAATATAAGCCCGTTCAGAAATAACGTCTGAAAGCTCACATCCTCTCACACGAGATCCGCTCCCTAAATAGTTTCTGTAGCTTCTCATTTCCTTTACTTGAGATCCAAGGAGTCATCCTCTCCATGTCTGTGTTTCACGTTGTTTTCCACCAACATCTTATGCTGGACTACGTCATCTCTAGTTTTTCTTTGAATCATTTCTACCCCCATGAATGATCTACTTTTGTTTTTCCAAACCTGTACTGCTTGTGGAAATCCTGATGCATTTCCATCAGATTGTGGTTGATAAAAATATCTCCAATTCAGAATTTGGTTTGACATGTTGCACTCAAAAAGCACCTTTGTGTTAATATGATTTGTTGCTACATGTACAAAAAGGGTAGAAATACAGATTTATAAAGTAAATATAAGTTCAATTCCACTGGAAATAAGCAAAAAAACTGCAAACAGATTTGTTAAGTGCAGTTCATAAGCTTATGTCTGGAGAGACTGTATAGGGTCTGGTCTGAGATTTCTACTTCTCCCCCTAATTGCCTCCTGGAGACTTCTTAAGAGTTTGTTTTCTTTGCAACCCTGCCCTGAATAACTTTAAAACATGCCTTTATTTCTCTACAACTTAAAAACAACTCAGTTTCACAACAACAATTTTAAGCTGGTCAAAAAATAATACAACTTGAACTGTATGCCAAAATACTAACTTATAAAAAATATGGCAAAAAAAATGAAGCAAAGCATAAGATAAACCAGAGGAAAGTAGATATATGTCTTCACTAATAACTTTTCTAAGAAAACTTGAAGGCAGGCTTGAAAATATAAGCTGAACGCAAACCTTTTCTACGGTCTTTACTGCAACTTTCACAGTTAAAGAAAGACTGTACTGGCTGCTACGTCTTCATGTTTGTGTTATGAGAGCTCTTTAAATGTTTAAAGCTGCAGTATGCAACTTTTAGAAAGAATGTTTTTTTCCTGTTAACTAATGTTTCCTTACAAATTTCTAAGGTCTTCAGAGAAGTGAAACCTTTTCAGTAATTAGGTGACGTCTGGAGGAAATGGATTTATAAACCCTAAATGGATTATATTTAGGGTCATCAGAATGATGGGGAGCAGAACGCATATACTTTTCCACTTCTACTGTAAACTTATGTTATTTTAACATGATCCGTCACATAAAATCCCATATAAAAACGTTAACATTTGTGATACCAACGTTTTGGATCGTCTTTCTGATCTGACAGACCTTCGCAGCCACATAGGAGCAGATCTCTGAATGTCACCAAGGTATATTCCTCAACTGCTGCTGTCCAATCAGATCCCTCAAATCCTCTCTGACCCCACCAACATCCTCCCATCTCCTCCACCTCTCTCTCTCTCTCTCTCTCTCAGAGTCAGATATTAACCCTCTCACAGCAGCTCTCTTCCCATCTGAGCCGTTTCAGACCAGGCTGCGCTGGGATTTACAGAAACTCCCCTTAAGCTTCTGCCGTGACTAATTTTGCACCTTCTGTGGCCTTATAGTACATTTATCTTGTGTGACAAGCTCCCAACATTTTAAAATTTATAAGCATGATGCACAGGCAATAGAGTAGTGGTGCTAAAAGTGCAAGCACAGTATTACCAACGCATATACACACACACACATGCAAAAAGCTTACCACCCCCTCCTTAATCTGCTCTCTGCGTTCACATCCCACCCTTTTTCCAATTCTGCGCCGTCAAGCAAGGCGTCACGGGGTGAGCTTTAATGCCAGCCCTCCCAGTGGTCCTCTTACCTCCCTGTGACTTTTTGCTTAGCTGGAAAAATAAAAGTGCAAAATCCATGAAGGGACGAGGTAGTACAAGGTAAATCAGGATATTGTAACACAGTTAGAGTTTCTTGGGTGTTTTTACACATTCATATAGACACACAGGAAAGCTGATTGGATTTTTCACTCTCTCTCCGTTCCTGCAAACATGAGGCCTGACTCAACACCGAGCAGAAAAACTACGACGCGGAGCGAAGCAGACGGTCGGCGAGGACACCGGGGAGCGGCGCGGGGGCGTGAAGTCTGCCCTACATACGCAGAGACACATATAGATACACACAGATATCCATCAGCAGTGCGCAGGCAGGGTGCAGAAAGGCCGGAGAATGACTGACGGATGTGAATACTTTCCCCACCGTCCATTTCCCGCAGAGCCCCCTGGAATAGACAGATAAAACTGCCAAACAGACAGATCGAAAGGCAGCTGGGGCAACCAGATCCTCGGCACAGATTGACAAATGACTCACAGTTTCACACAATTCTCTGCAAATGCTCCGGCCCTTGTTCCTCTGCCACACTGTCCTTCGCTCATCAGCCTCAGCGGTTTCAAAAGGTCACTCAGACAGACAGGCAAACACACGCAAAATGTCAAGACTCTCGCCAAAGTATGGATGACTTGATGATGTATAATTACATGATTAACATCCTAAATTTAAACTTTTTTTTTTTTTTTGACGAATCAAAAGAAAGTTTAATCAGCTTTCCTAACTGGAATTGGATATCATATCTTTGAGGTTTAATCAGGCCTAAAATACATTTCAATTTCTTAGACATGGCTTAAAAGATAAATCTAAGCTCTGTGGATCAGAATGCTTCTGCATCTTTACATCTCATGCTTTTATTCTCTTCTTAGAGTTGCTGGGGTAATTACAAGCAAAAGTAGGAGAGATGGTCAATATGCTGTGGACGTCTGCCAAGTGTTTAGACAGGAGCAAAGCAGAAAATGGACATGTCACTGTGACTAAGGGATCTAA
Source organism: Alfaro cultratus (assembly GCA_903066825.1). NCBI lineage: Eukaryota > Metazoa > Chordata > Actinopteri > Cyprinodontiformes > Poeciliidae > Alfaro > Alfaro cultratus. The sequence goes on along the minus strand of CAEFZX010030003.1, from coordinate 86,444 downwards.
AACTCTGTGCCTGGTTGGGTTTGATCCCACCAAAGGTATTTGCATTTCAAGCTTTAATATTACCTTTATGGTAAATCATCCTTGAATGCTAAGGGGGGGGTATGCTTGGCTGTTTTGTTTTTACCAGAGTGACCTTTAATTATGCTAATAAACAAACAAGCAATTTGGTAGAGAACAAAAATGAAGGAGTTGAAAAGCAATTTTATTCATCAGCTTTGCACAATGAATAATTAAGTTTGAAAGGAAAACAACAGCAAAGTTTAAAGCAACCTGTGATCCATTTTTGATGATGTCACTTTCACAGGATTTGAAAAAAATTGAAGCTCATGAATTGCTTAAGCAACGATATCATGTGACAGCTCTTATTAAAGCTTGTTCTTGGTTAGAATTAGACCTACAGGCTGAGTTTTCCCATGGTTTTCTGTTGCTTCTCCAGTTGGTAACAAAACAGGAAATTCTACCTTATGTGTGATTTTAAAATGTTAAAATTTCAACATGTGGAGGTTTTATTGAAAGCTTTTTTTTTCTGGTCAAATGGTCATTAAGACTTTGGGCAGTCGGCTGATTTCCTAGCACTCATTATTTACACACAACAGCAGATGGCTGAGCTCTGTGAAGCATAACTAAAACCCCAAATCTCTTACAAGTTCATGAGGATGCCTTGCAGGAGGGTGACTTAGATATTGAAAGAGAAGGGTTAAACCATGTAGTCCTTTGGTTACCATGGGAAATGTTAAAGTAATGTGGATTTTTTTTTAAATAATGACTTAGAAGAACACCTTTCGTGCCTCTCTACCAGCCTATAAGTCAAACAGAAAACCACGACAAAGCAGCATTGTCTTGTTGAACTGTTCAGCTCTTTACCTTGAACATAGAGAAAGTTAACTTTGAGATGGAGTCGATGCATTCAGACCTCAACAGCTCAGTTGTTGCCAAGATACAAAATGAAAATCTAAACGCATGCAAGCTATTTCCTATAAAGTCTACCCTTGGTAATAAGTACTCACCTGAATCGGCTGTATGAAGCATTATCAGGCCCAGAAAGAGCTTTAGTCCGCACACAGGCTGCACACCCAGCATCTTGCTGCACCTGAAGGGAAAGACAAAAACAATAAAAGAGAATGTGAATTCACAAACTTTAGAGGGTTTTCTTCATTCCCCATGAAAGAGTTTTAAGCAGAGAACCACAGCAGGTCATGATGAACCTCAGTAAGCCGTTTCACGACACGGACAAGACAGAACCATTGAGATTACAATTAAGGATTTGTGTTGAATCTGCGGTGTTCCTACTTCACATTAAAGTGTTGCTGGAAATAAATTGGTTCACTCAGCAGTGCTCGAAATTACTTTGTATCCAAGGTGATGAAACCAATAGCAACATGCCATGTCGAAGACAGAAAGAAAACAACCCGTCTTTCATAGATGACAAGCCTTTAAGGATGCTGATGTTAAGTCGCAAACATTCAAATAAACATTATTCATTTTCTTAACAAAAGCTGCTTGTGTGTCACAAGTCATCAGTCCATCAAAGTGGCTGCATTGGGGAAAAACTAGACAAAAAGCCTGCAAAATCCAGCACACGTATTATGTCAGTAATCACCAGCACATTTATTAAGTATGATTTTTACATTTACATAAGAAGCTGGGATATCTTGTGAAAAACCCAACATGTGAAGCAAAGAAAAGTTGAAAACTATACACAGGAAAGCCTGTGTAACGTTTGGCACTTCTTACTTTGAGTCGATACAACCGACGACACAACCTGGTAAAAGTGCTAAACATTCAGCACCTTGTAAAAAGTGTCAATCCACGTCGGACCCTTTTCACACTCTGATGTTACAAAAATAATGTCTTTTATTGGGATTTTACTTGACAGTCCAAATTACTAACAATTAAAAACTGTTGCTTGTGACATATTTGTACTGAGTAAATCTTTACTAACTAATGTTTTGCTCATGTTGTAGCTGCAAGTATGATTTTGTGTGTCTACCTGTTTTGCTCATTCAAAATACCTCAAGATCAGTGAGGTTGAAGGAGAGTCTCGGTGTACATCAATTTTCAAGCATTGGCAAAGATTGTGGTCATAGTTTTTGGGCTAGTCCACTTTAATATTTTATTGTGCCTTGATTTAATCAGATTTGACTGTTTCTTTGGGGTCATCCTGCTATATTGGAAACCACTCTACAGTCTTTTTCTGTCTCCAGCAGGTTTTTAATCAGGGTTCCCCAAGATTTAATTTGATGCATCTTCCTAACTGTGTCCAACTTTCCTGCTGTGCAAAAAGCATATCCACAGCATCACACTGCCACCACCATGTTTTACCCAGGTGACTTCTGAGTGGAAGTATTTCCACTAGATCTTTAGGGCTAGCCGAGTGAAGAGCTGCTACCAGTTTTTGCTTTATCTGTTTAAACTTTCGAAAGCAATGTATCCTTTTCCATCCTCTTCACAGATATGTGCTACTACGTTTTGGTCACACAAAATCGGAATAAAAAAATACTGAAGTTTGTTTTTGTAACATGCCAAAGCTTTTAAGGCACTGTAAATGTACTTCGTAAATAAATCAAACAAAAGCAAAAAGAAAGTTAGAGCTAAAGAACAGCACAGACAAATAATGATGCATTTCAACAGCTGAATTTAACTGGCTGGCTGCAATGTACTGAGCTAAAGCTCAAGTGAGCAGAAGTATCAAAGATGCATTGATGTTATCACATAAAATAGAGCAACATTCATTTGAGATTTGGGCTGCCAGAAGCTGTCTCTGATACGTCTACATAGAATTACTTGGGAAAACAATATGTGTATGTTAAAAAAGCCAACAAGGGACTTTGCTGTTTTTATTTATTTTTTTCCCCAAGTCTAACAAATACACTGCCTTACCTTTCACTTTGATTCTTCAAGGAAGATGCCTAGCATAAAATATTCACTGTGAAGAGACTATCTCTACTGTCAGAGTTGTGAAATGCTTCCTGGCACAAATTTCTTCACAACCTCTCAGGTTTGTCCAAGTTCTCTCAGAGCGTAAAGATAGCAGCGAGCAAACAAGAGGTGGAGACAAACAAGGCTCAAGTAATTACCATGCCTGCCTGTGTTTATATATCAAATTTGTTTTGTTTGCATGTGACTATCACTTAATGTGCATCTCACAAGAGGCAGCCGGCGGAGACGAAATTAGTTAAGTCGGCCTCTGCCGTGGGCCCCGAGTGTAAATAATGAAGACGGCACCTCAGGAGACGGAACGGGCCGATGGAGGCCGCAGGGCAGGGAGGAGCGGCGGGAGGAGGTTTCAACAGATGGTGGTGCAGAAGGTGAACATTACAGCCGGTGTCAGTTACAGCGGTGCCGACCCGTTTGACTCCGAACCAAAGATACAGCCAAGGACAAAAACACTGACCCGATACAATACAACTACTGAGTAGCAGCCGGGTGTTTTCAAAGTGGATTTCTTGCTTTGAATTCATTAGCTGATTTGTCAATAAGCAAGGCATTAATAATAATAATACGCCTGTAACTTTCATAATCCATAGATGGTTGGTATATTTTTACTTTCATCAATGTTTATGTTATTTATTTTTTTTTATCGTCTGTTTTCTTACTTCTTACCATCTCGGTTTATCCCTTGTGTCAGTTCAGTTAGTCTTGTGGTTAGTATTTTAGATTTATTTATTTACATTAATCCATCCATTTTCTTTACACCCTTGTCCCTAGTGGGGTCAGGAGGTGCTGGTGCCTATTTCCACCTACATTCCGGGCAAGAGGCCGGGTCACATTGGACAGGTCGCCAGTCTGTCGCAGGGCAACACAGAGACAAACAACCATGCACACACACACACACACACACCTAGGGACAATTTAGAAAGACCAGTTAACCTGACAGTCATGTTTTTGGACTGTGGGAGGAAGCCGGAGTACCCGGAGAGAACCCATGCATGCACAGGGAGAACATGCAAACTTCGTGCAGAAAGACCCCGGGCCGGGAATCGAACCCAGGACCTTCTTGCTGCAAGGCACCAGTGCTACCAACTGCGCCACTGTGCAGCCTATTTACATTAATGTTTCTTTTTATTATTTTATTAGGTCCAAGTGTTTTCTTATTCTCCTTCTGATTTCTCTTGACTTTTACTAATTTTTTCCCCCTTAATCTCACCCTTCCTGGCCTCGATCCCAGTTAATACATTTTGCCTCACCTGCCCATCCATGCTCCGTTCCCCAGCAGCAACCAATTACCTGTCATTTGCTCCTCTTCCTTTATCATTTCCACTCCCTCCGCAGTATATTTAAGCGAACATTGTTCTCTCCTGGCTCCTTTCATTTCGCTCATCTGCCATCCTGTTTCTTGAATAATCCATTGTTTTTGCTCTGCTGCTACCTGCCTGGCACAATTTTTATTAGTTTTCCTTTTTGCTAATAAGTTCTTTATGTCCATTTGAGTCTCCAGTTTGCACTTTGGTCCTCCTCTAAATCCACTCAATATGACAATAACACGTACGTACTTAACAAATAGAAATACAGATTAAATTCAGTTTGTTTAAATGGCATCAATTCAGAACAAATATTCTCTCAAGGAACCTTATAAACTTGTCCAACTAATGGCCAGGTTCGTAGAAATATACAATAAAATCTGTCCAGTGATTTCTACTAAAATGAGATACAATTCAATCTAGTTATTATAATACAACAAAAATTTTGTTAATAATATGCCAATAGCTACAAAGTTATCTGAGCAAGTCCATCTGAATCGTTGACTCTGCAGCAATCCCTCATTGTGAGCAAGCAGATTAACAGGAAGATCCGATTTAACCAGAAGGAAACTAAGCAGAAGCCAAATAATATTTGTTTTAAGGGTCGCAGCAGGATTGCTGAGCAAAAGAAAACAGCAAAAACAGAAGTTTTTTTTATTTTCTCACTTCCGTGTGTGGATTTATCGCTAAACGATTTCCTCGACGGTGCATTCAATTTGCCTTTGTAAGTCAGAGTACTTGAGCTACACAGCAGGAATGACTAAAAATCAGAAATAAAAATCAGAAATAAAAATTTTAAAAAGTCAAGTTTGTAGGATCTCGTGTTTCAGCCTCTTAGCTCAAGTCCTGTGTTGAAAGTCTGAACTTACTCAAAGCAATGCACCGCTTTTTCAACTCATGGTCAGCAGTTAGTCACCAACAGTTCGTCAAGATTAAACGCATATTAGAGAAGTCAACACTGCCTCGTCATCAGCACTTGCTGACCAGCCGTGTGGCATAACATGCAATCTGTTAGGCGAAACAACACAGCGATGTCCTCCCTTCCTGCACTTACTGTAAATGTGATGGGATGAAAGACAGACAGCTGAGATTGTTATATACAGATCAACAGACAAAAAGACGCAGAAAAAGCCAAGCTGTCACATCTTGTTTTCAATCCCTGTCAGAAGCCTTTCTAAACCCAACCCTCTCTTGTCATGGTGGATGACTCTTCCAATCCATCTGTCATTCAGTCCTAATCTTCCCTGCAACCTTTTTTTGTCTATCTATATTTGGACAAAATTGTCTGCCAATCTGCACTTGTTTCTAGCAGTTTTTTTCCTGAAGAAGTCTTTTCATGTTTGTTTTTTGTAATGTGCTCATCCTCTATTTTCTTTCTTCCCCCTTCAGATTGTCCACACAGCCTTTCCTCACAATAGTGCACCACCAAAAAGGCTCATTAATCACTCAAGCGGCTGTCAGTCTCTCCATCACTCCACATCGCTGCTGTCCAACCCTCCTCCACCTCCTCTTCCCCACACACACCAGAACTGCTATCACAGGGGGTGTTAGACCAATCAGTGTCTGTGAATAAGTCCCTTTGAATGAAAAATGAGGCTACCCTTGAGGTGACAAAGGCCTGTTTTTCTGCCACAGAGACATTACAAAGGTTTTAGCATGCAACCTGTCACGCTGAGTCACACATAAATGTTTTTTTTTTCCCCCTCGCAATAGGAGAATGTTGTGTGTGTGTGTCTGTTTCATGGCATGAGTCTTCATTTGTCACTTTCTTTTGTTGCTTGTGAGCTTATAAGTAAATGATTGAGGAAAACTAGATGAGTGGGTGAACTGTTTTAAGACTCAAAAGATCTGTATATGCTGAAACAGAATGATGTCATGTTCATCAGAGGATTCATATAGGACTCAAATATGGAAATTACAAATGCCACAGAGTGAGTGAGTGAGTGAGTGAGTGAGTGAGTGAGTGAGTGAGTGAGTGAGTGAGTGAGTGAGTGAGTGAGTGAGTGGATATGAATTCTAAACAAGACAAGACAGAAAATACGGACATGAAAATAAATGTCAATTGTAATTGAAAATTGGAAAATCCAATTTTATACTTTCCCAGAATTTTCCGAACAAAACGTTCAATAAAGAAACAAAAACTAGAGCAACCTGAGGTAGACTTACTGATATAATAACTTATTTATGTACCCTATTATTATGAAAATTGGGAGGGATCTTGTAGTGGACAGATTTTTTTATTTTTTTAAAATGGTTGTTTTTTAGGCAAATACTTTGAGGAGAAAAGAGGAGTGAAAACAAATACAGAAATAAAAAGTCTAAGATATAAAAATGAGGGGAAGGCATGGATATTAAGTAACATTATTGTTTTTCTTCTAAAATTTAGGCAAGAGTATTCTATTGCTGTATATACTGTATAACATATACTGTGTCTTAAGGACATAATCCAGATCATGTGAGTTTAATCCAGAAAACTGACACACTCCTATCCCATAACACCTACACCCAGATTGTACACACTCAAATAATAGTACCTAATTTACTGAGTTAGAAAAATATGCCTGGTATGACAGAACAAAAAAGTCAGTTTTTTTAAATATGCTGGATATATTTGGAACACTGAATCTTAAACATAAAAAAACACTTGCAGATGCAGATATACAAATATAAATATGGCTGAGTAAGAAGGAGGAAGTGTACTAATACGGACAGAGGCAGGACTACTTATTGCACATGTGTAGTTATATAGAAATAAGAGAAATATGTGTCAAATACATGTAGGTGCAGAAATAATCAAAAGACAAGTTTTACATGTGATTTATCAAACCATGTGCATCTCACTCATACATTTATTTACAACACGGATGAGTAGAAGACAGTAAGAAACAAACTTCTTTTAAATTTCTAAGTGACAACATCACTAATATAATTAATAATTAGAGACAAATGACACCTGAGGCATAGATCCTCACACAAATAATGTATCTGCCAACGTTCTTTAAAATCTTATTATTTCAACAACAGTAGTGGCCATCATTAGTATTTAACGGTCACACATTAAAAGCTGGATTCAGTCCTATTTCCATCTGACAGCCATTAGTCTAAAGTAGCATGATATTAAGGAAACATGCCATGTTCAATAATGTTGCTGAAACAATCTGACTTGCAGTAAACAAACACTTAAACAGTGTTAATGTCCAGCTGACATGTGGCAGATACATCTACCCATCAGTACTGATTGATGAGAGACATCTTTAAATCTTGCATCCTCTGTCACCTTCGAAGAGGTCGCGCTGTCCAAAAACTCCAATCTGGACAGCACTTGGTTTCATTTTGGATGATGAAATTGATTTAATAGCCACTGATTGCTCTGCTTTAAAAGAAAGAAAATCTATAAAATCCTTCCCTCCGGTGCACAGCTACACACAAAACATCCAAGCACTGACATTTTAAATTGTGCTATTTAATGCTCTATGAAAATGGTCAGCAATTAATCAAGTCGCAGTGATAGTCACACTGTCCAGCTTTTATTAACATATGTTTAAGTCATCATCCTGAGAAATCCCAGGCTTGGTCACAGCTGTCTAAAAATATTTCCTATTTTAGAGCTAAATGTTTTACTTTTTTTCTTTTTTTCCATTATGCTCCATAAGTCAAATAAGCAAGCAAAAAAAGGACCATATTTTCTGCTTTGATCTTCCACAAAATGTAGGTTACTGAAATGATACAATTTTGTGCAGCCCATGAATCATTGCAACAAGATTTAAGGCACAGCAAAGATATCCCTTAAAGTCCTGCTCTGATAAACTTCATTTTGCGCTGATATAAACTAATCACATCTTCCACATCTTCATTTTCTATGATGTGTTACAAGTCCACATTTGTATAAACTTGCTACACAATCTGAGACTTGGTAGGGGATTCAAATTTTTTATACTCACATTCAAATCCATAAACCCAAAAGATCTTTTAAAATTACTTCACTTCCATTTTCCTTCATATAGGAATTTACGTGTTTGCAGCTTTGTGTGATAATTTCACCAGTTTTCTTGTGTCATGCAAATCTAAACCTATTTAGCACTTGCCTTTTTGCTACTTTGATTACTATTGCCACACATATGTTGACCACTGAACATGAATTATGAGCTCCTTTTGCTGACAGGAAATGTTTAGTTTGTCTAGACATTAGCTGACAAGGACAATAGGATGAAAGGGCTCTGTTGAGAAAAGCTTTGAAGGAAAAAATGAGGCTATGATTGTTGCAGAAATTTCACTACATAAAGCAAAAGTGCTGTCAATTACAATGAAGTGCTGCCCCACATAATCTCACCTTAACTCGCAAACCGAAACCCACAAAAAGTACTTTGTATGTTGTTCATTAAGGAATGTTGTTGGACTGAAAGCTCGCACTTTGATCCATTTTTGATAAAGTTCTTCAATTCTGACCTCCATTTTTAATCAATGAGGCAAAAATACACATTTAGGACGTGTCTCTTATTTAGAATTGCTAGCTGAATTGAACATGTGAAGCACCCTGATGGTAAAGAGGGCAGCCCAAAACTATATAGAGAGCTATTACTTACAGCTGAAAGCCACTCAGGTCTTTCCTATTTACAACCACCAGGCCCCCTGTTAAGGTAGCAGAATATCTTCCATTACTTTGCCTCAAACATATTACCTGGCTCTGCGAAAGCAGAAACAGCAAGCTCATCTTATTTGTGAATAAAGATGGGCCAGATTGGGTGAGAAAAAAAACAACAAAAAAAAAAACATAGTGAGAAAGGGAGGAAGACACCGCGATGAGAAAATGAAAAGGGGCAAGGAGAAAGCAGACAGAGGAACAGAGAGATCCTCCAGAAATATGAGGTGACAGAAAGCTTTTTACATCCATGATGGGTGGGGGTATGGCAATTTTCAAATGTCTCAGACTTCTCATTTGCTGGCCTGCAAAGCCACTTTGTAAGGTGGCAAATGTTAAACTTGCTGTGAGCACATCAAGGTCTCCTTGGGCGTCCACATGCGTTCGCCTTGAGTGTAAATGTAGCTTGAGGCGAATGTATGGAAAAGAAGCAATTTCAACATTTTGTTCACAAGCGCAGAATAAAGGCAGTGTGGTAAATACCTCTGAGGAAAGAGTCTGTAGGTGTATCAATGAATAAGTGAGGATTTTAGATCAAAGCAAAATGAAGTGAACGCTGCACAGTTTGGTTAATTTTTTACTAGCTTTCCTGTTTGTTTCTACTAGTGTGTTGTATTGAGTTAGAACTGTTTGTATAGTTAGCCAATTTATAGACTTTACATTTAATGCCATGTAGTACATCATGTTATTCTGAAATTCTTAATATTATTTTATAGGGTGTTTTTATCTAAAATTAGCATCAAATTATTATAACAAAGCCATGGGTGTATTTTCCTTACACAATACCATTAAAGGGAAAGAACAAGTTTTCCAACAGCATAATATTCCTTGCCAAGAATCGTTACAGAAATAGACAACCAAACACAAACTTTGGTACTTGTTCTTCTAAGTACAGGTATCCTGTATTCAGTTTTTATTTTTCTGTGAACTCTATATTTTCTTATGACATTGCTGCTGATTTTTACTTTGGTCAACTGTTTTAAAGGTCTTGTAGAAACAAAATGGTAAAAATAAATATGCTGATTAATCTTATTTGTTATTTACAATTAGACATTTTAACATACTAGACATGTGATCATACCCAATTGATCATACCCAGTTATGATAAAATAACTTTATGCTATAGTTATTTTATTTAGAATTTCATTATCTACACAATCCACTAGACTCACAACAAAATCTGAAAATGTAACAATTTTGTGTTTTCATGGTAAGTTATCTTGTCTCAAATGATCTTTGAATTACTTCTTTAAAAGTAAATACGTCTTTCTTGATCTGAGCACACAGATCACTGAGCACACAGGTTTAAAAATGTTTCATGTTCAGTTGCAGATAGTTGTGGTGAATGGAGGCCATCAATTTATCACAGCAGAGCTGGGAGCGGGACATATTTCAGGCTGGAAAGCTGCCAGATTTGTCCTGTCTGCACTTCCTTCACCCTCTCCTTCACTTTTCTCTATGTTGCTTCTTCTCCCCCTCTCTTGTACTCAAGTCCATATGTCTTGGTATTTCGTCTCTCTCACACCTGAACATCTCTGTTTGTTTTTCTGTCTTTGTGGGATCCCAGTGTGAATAAGATCTAATAAATCCCAGTTGTTGACTCCAGGTTGTGAAGGCTCCCCTGTTAATCAAACTCAGAGGTGCAGAGGTATTACATCATGCCGGGGTAAAGGCGTTTTACATTCCTCTCACCAACAGGACGCGATCACAGGTTTATAATGATGTGCTGATTGTATTGGTTGTGATGGTTTATAGTCATACCATTGAATGTTTTTTTGCGCAGTGCTTCTACGCACCTATAGTCAAATAAAAGCTAGCATTTTAAATATTCAAATCAAATTGCTGCATTAACCCAAAAATATGTTTCAAATAGACATTTTCAAACTTGAAAATTAATTTTCAAGATTGTAAAAATGTTACAAAACAGTAACACAGATTTCACATTACATACATAAATTATACGTTCATAAAGATTAGAGGACTGAATTAACTCAGGAACATCAGTTTAGTAAGATAACTAGAATTTTTTTTTAAATGCCTTATTTAAAGCTAGCAGAAAAAGCTCTTATTTTGAAACAGGAAATGGAAGTGGGATGTTTACTTTGAGCTTTGAGCTAGCAGAAAATGACTTAGTTATTTTGATTTGATCAAGGTTCACACATTCTCATTTCTCATTAGAGTCACCTGGTAAACTGGTATTCATTACAGTTTGATTAATGGAGATTAGGTGCAATATAAAATCCAGAGAAATTATATACACAAATTATATGTGATATTTTAGCATTTTATGATTATGTACATAAGCCACATGTCTACTTAAGTACCAAGAAATAAACACAATAAATCAGTATTTACTGTGTCATAGCGACACAATAAATTATAGTATTTTTCTTACTAAAAATAGTATGAAGTCGTATCAGCTGGTTACAAAATCAAGATGCAAATTGACCCAGAACCTCACATAGCAGTGCTGTTATGGTTATAAACAGATCTTTGTGTATTTTACATTTCTAATTATCAACAATTCATTTTAGGTAACAATGTCCTTTAGAGTAACTAAACTAAAACTGATCAAATTTTATGAATGAATGAACAAACTCATAGAGCACATTTTGGCAGCAGTATAAACTGTCTGACAAATAATGAGTGAAAAATAAAATGGTACAGAGCAAAATAAACACACAAACTCAAAACCAAACTATTGTTACAACATGCAGTCAGCTCATCTAATGTAATATTTGAAGGTTCATTTGTATTGTGTCTGACAATAATCATATCATATCCACTACCAGCCCATAGAAGCAGGTAAAACATTCATCACCTTTTAAAATACAGACTTCAGCAGTATCCTCATTCCTTCACTACCTTGTCCTGCTGTGCAGCCACACTGAGGGACCAGACTAATTAAAAGAGGTATGAGAGCTGCTCATCGTTCAGGAAGCTCGTATATCCTTGCTTTTTATTTGCCCCAGGAGAAGCCAAGAGGCAGCCAGAGAAAAAGAACACAGATGAAGCGACGGGAGAGTTCAGGAGGTCAGAAATTGTGGGAGATGAGCACTGGTAAAAGGAAAGCAGTCATATATAAAGAAAGGAGTACCCATATATGGCACAAATTGTGTGCGCACAGATAAATTTGTATGTCTGACATGCCCAATGGCTCCGCTTTTAAAGATCTAAGGTCATTAAATCAACTTTCATCTTGCCAGTATACTGACATCTAAACCAGGCTAAATCCTGGGAACCATCCAGATTGTGATTTTGTGATTGTGTCACAAAATCACAATCTGCTGCTTTGATCGACGGCTAAAGCAGTACTCAATTTATAACAAGCACAGTATCCATGTCTGCCGGACAGATACATCAATCTGAAGCATACACACACACACACACACACACACACACACACACACACACACACACACACACACATGCACACACAACAATCTAAGGAAAGGGCTTGCCAACGTTTGAAAGGCGTGTTTGCATAATATTCAAAGAGGTGGATATCTGATCCAGCACAATACATATTTATGTAAAAGACTAAGAAAGACTTGACCTCATACATCAGCTGCAGCCTGACTAAAAACCTTTACGCACATCATCAATCAATTAAACTAACTGTTTAAGTTGAATCCCCTTTACTAAAATTAGGCAAATTCAGCTTCACATGAACAAAATCCTTTACATATCATATTATATCATCATTTTAAAAAATGAAATGCATTAGAACTTTGTGAAAAACTAAACTGATCCTTTGTCCTTCTGCAAAAAAATAAAATGCTGATTGGTGCAGTGAGGCATAAAAGTGCATTAAAATGTGAGTCAGTTCTCAAAGGCCAACACCCTGCATGTTCGAAGTTCGTCCCTCGGTTCACACACAATCAAATTTGTTGGCAAACCCTCTGCAGAGCTTTGACATGCTGAGGAGATAGTTGGGTCACATGGCCCTGATGAATCAGCTGTGGTAGAGCAACAACTCCTCTGAAACTGGCAGGCAATTTCAAAAACACAAGTTCTGTCTCTACAGTTAAACGTCATTTCAGTAAAATGTGAGAAGCAGTGCCACAGTGAGCACTTACTGCTGTTAGTTGAAAATACATCTAATCAAGATCTAAATGGTCCATAAAAGTCTGTGGCAACGTCTCGGCTTCAATTGGTATATAATTGCTTTCAAGTAAAACACTTTTTAATGTCGGAAACAGATACTTTAGATCAGGAGGTGTCCAAAGTGTGGCCTCCGGGGGACGATTGTGGCCCCTCGACTGATCTTGTGCGATTCCCGACTGCAAATTAAGAATGGTGCATATTTGGCTTGTCAGTACAGGCAGTTGAGGCAGAGGGAGAATTATTTTCCATTAAGGCAACATTTTTCTGACAAATTAAAATCTTATTTTATTTGTAATTGCATAATAAATAGAACCACAAAAATATCCAAAACAAAATGTAGAAAACCATTTGGATACCTGTCCTTTAAAACTCTAAGAATAGAACGGCTCTTAAAAATACAGAAAATACCTTTTTCAAATAGTTTTTTTTTTTTTTATCACACTATCACAACTAAAAACCAGATGAAAAAAAATTATCCAAATTATTGCCCTGATGATTTTCACTGGTACATGCAAATATCTCACATAAAATATCTAAGCCAGGCCACATTTAGAACACATTTATGCCAAGATGGTTTGTTACGTCTAAATTTAGACAAAATATCTACATCTAAACTGGGGTTACGCATCAACTCAACATTGATAAGCCAAGAGAACTGAGTTTAATTGGGACAGAAATGCTAATCAGGATGAATTCATTTTCACACTGCACTTTTGAAAGGGGACCAAACCGTTTGACAAATTAATACACTTATATCAGCTCCTCATTTGGGGCGCAATCACAACAAGCTACTCAGTAAGAGAAGAGGCAGAAGCAGTGGTTACACATCATGCTGCTCTTTATACATTCAATGGAAGCCATACTGCTGAGAAAAACAACAGAGAGCAAGAGACTACATGCAGCTATGGTTACATAGATGCTTAAGGCGGCCTTGCAAGAACTAAAAAGTTCAGATCATATATTTATCATTTCAATCATATGTTAACCCTTTCTGTGTTCCCTCTTCCTCTCTTTGGTTTCACGACATAGTCTGTTTGTTTTCCTGTGGTAATTGAACTGAAAAGAGAGATCCTTTCAAATTAAACCAGGAGTCAATTTGTTCCCTTGTTAGGTCTGAAGTAGAGTTCAGATGAGCAATTACAGCTGCCAAACAAAGTGAACTGTCTAAGGGAACTAACTTTGATCTGTTCAAAGTGAGCCACACAGCAACGGTGTGAAATCAGCTTTCGACATATAAATAAGGTTTATCACTCAACAGAACCAAAACATCACACCCATATTTAGCAGGTGTTAATCCTTCGTTTAACTCAATCAGAAGGAAAAATATATTCCTTTTAATACTAGAACAACTGGGTCAAGAAAAGTAATTTTATGGTAATCTCATACAGGTCATGTCACATGGCAACAGCGATAGAGCATTTAGCTTTGTCCAGGTCTCGGTGATTCAGTTGAATATCAACACAATACCAAAGAGGAGAAACACAGACAATGACTACAATGACAAAACATAATTTATTGTCGCTCTGTAATCTAAGAAGGATTATACCAACGTTCCACAATGAAAAGGGACAAATTGACGAAGGATATGCTGAACTCTTGTTTGTTGCTAAATGTACTACGATGTAGATTTAGGGGAATGGCACAAAAAGCAAAATGAAATGTTATGCTGCATGTGAGACGACATCATTTGAAAACCTGAGGGGGGAAAAAAAATCATAGTCAAACTGAGGCCATAGGGAATAACTGGTTAGAGAATGAAATGGCATTAAAGCAAAAACGGTGCAATTTCTTCTGTGCAGGCAGAAGAAAAAAATCAAAGTGCTGGAATGAAAGAATAAATCAAATGCTGAAAACACTAATAAAAGACACGCCAAGAGGCAAGTAAGGGAGGGAGGAGAGTAAGCATGCTAATTGTGGCAGTGGCTTCAACGTGCACCCCGCTCATTAAATAATCACATGTTGAGGGGCTAATGAGTCATGAAAGTGTGCAGATGTTTCCAGACTCCTTTATAAGAGAGGCAAAGCAGCAAGAGTGCTGGTAAAGTGTAAATAAGGAGGGTGAGGAAGGTGTGAGACGGTGCTCCGATGTGCAGCAAGGGAAGATGCAGAGAAGACAAACAGCTGCGGGGAGGCCTCAGAGCAAGAAGATGAGAGGAGAGACCGAAGAAGGAGAAAAGTGATGGAGCGGGAGAAAGGCGGGCAGAGAGGGGTTTCATGGCAACGCATTGCTATTTCCAGCTTTATTGCAAAGAGGAATGGTGATGCCTCAGTGCAAGCACAATTCCTGGGTCTGAGGTGGAGACAGAGCACAATCCCTGAGCCGGATCGATCCTCAAGCGCACTTATTTGAGAGAACGCAAACTGATGAGACCTGCCTTCACTTATTTATCTGATGCTTGCCCTTGCCCCGTTCTTTTCTGTCCGAGGGTAAAGGAGTGCCTGCTGTGGCTTCCAGCGGCTTGCGCTGTCGCAGAGTGACAACTAATGGTAGATGGTGATGCACTGAGCAAGCAGTGGGCTGGCTAGGCTGGTACATAAATCAAATTGAGACAATAAACAAAAAAAACCTGATGTCTCCCGATGGAGGGGGCTGGAGGGCTTCTTTTGAGGTGCGCTTGATTGTTAGTTTTGGGGTGTTTTTGCAATGTCATTACGAGCCTGTCTGCTGCCACCGGCATCAATTTTTAACCAGCTGTTGCCATTACTCTGCGCTGCAAAGTTTACATGCTGTCATCGTTGTAATTCAGCTGAGATACCCAGAGGCTTTCTCTTCTATTTACACTGCCTTATGGCCTGGATATCTTCTCTTTAGATATATAGCCCAGCATTTTTGATTTCCAGCACTTTTTAATCCTTCCTAATTATCGGCATGGTTAGTAAATTGGTCATAAAACTCATTGTTTTCTGTGAGGCTAATAGGGTGGACTGAGGTCTCTGAAGGAAAATGTGATAGCTCCTGTTTTATTGTAAGTTTGTGTCCCTGCTAAATCTATAAGGTGTCACACCCTCCTTACGGCCAAAAACTGGCAGGGTGGGGGCTAAGTGTCCATTTCCGGGGTTTGTGACCAGGTGTGTGTTGGGCCCACATGCTCCATTGTTTGGTGACTGTGGCAGGTTTGGAGGAAAACAGTTTTAAATTGATCATTTTACTGACGTAGTATGTGCTGATGTGGTGTTTTATACAGGGCCACACTATTACTGACATTCCGGTATTAGCATTGCCTGGGTTCAACATATCTGGGCTAAATTAGTAAAATGATTTTTGCCACCTTAAATAGCTCCCGAAACTGTTTATTGCATATATGGCCTTTAAGAACTAGGACTGAACACCAATGCAATGTAATTAGGTCTTTACCTTTTCTTTTTACTTGCCATCTTTCTACACAACCCAAATCCTGGACTCTGATTTTGGCCACCCTGGTCTTGTATACTCCACAGACTGCTTGATAATTGATTTCAACAGACAGTTGAGACGCTGAAATAAAATAATTAGCAGCAACATGCTGAATCAATCTTCGACACAGCGATCATTTCTCTGGCTGCGTCGGTCTCTCCGGCAGAGCGGCATATTGAATGTATGCTGTTTACATACGTAGACGTGCATGTTGGCACACCGGCAGCTACGGGCACATGTTGGTGTGACGCCACGTGCGCTCACTTCCTGATCTGGTGAGAAGTCATTCGAGTGCGAGACAGATGCTGCACAGCATCAACACCCCTGCTTTCCCTCATCTCTTGAGACAGGAACAAAGAAAGCAGACTACATTAGGCAGGTCTTTGATCATCTTAGCTCTAACATGTTCCTTCCAGTAATTGACAGTCCCTCACATACTGGATGCTTCTTCTTCAACCTGCAACTAATAAAGGCTCTGATGGACCTCAGATGATTCAGAGAGCCTTAACAAGGCGTGTGCACAATGGGCAGTAAAGTCCTGTAAAAATATCTGTGCCAAACAAAAGTGTAATAATGAGGAATTCAGTAATACTTGGCAATAATGTTATAATCGTGGCTGCTGCGTATGCAGTTAAGCTTTCATGTAATAACTTACCATTATTCAGAGTTTCCTCCAGTGTATTATAAGCCTGGTGGTTGTCTGAGTGTCGAGGCCTAACAGGTTTTACTTTCACAAGTGGAGCATTATGGCTTTTGCATTGACGCTCCACTTGAGATATATATATATATATATATGAAACATATATATATATGAAACTTTAATAGATATTGCTTTGGGTTTATTTCAATTGTAATGGACACAGAGACGAAAATAAGTAAAAAAGAAAGGGAGAAAACTGGGGAAATGTTTGAAGGGACAGAAGGTAGATGAGAGATGAGAGAAAACTTACTAACCCACTGCCAGTTCAGTGATAGCAAAGACATGTTAAGCTAAACTCATAGTTAACGCATTAAACTGGGTGCGAAGGAATGCGTACCAATCATGGCATCCTACCTGTTGCAACACCAAGTTGTGCTCCTCTGGATTTTTGTACCTCAGCGTGGATCATGTGAAGCACCTTTCAGTCAAACTGGATGATTTGGATGGTGTTCTCATTTTTGGGAGAATATTGTACTCATGTAAATTACTGTAAATATCATTAAAACCATTGGGAGTAGTGTAGCTGTGTCCTAAATAACACAGCTACACTGTCATGTAACCATTGAAAGGTTTAAAGCAAAGTCCGAGACTATTTTACAACATTAAACAAGTAATTTTTTTTTATCTGTTAAGAAAATGGAACCCAACTCTTGCTCAAGTTTAATTACAGACATGCAGAAAGTGCTTCATCACATCCACTGTACACATCTTCAGGAAAAAAATAATGAGCCCCGGTCTGACCTTGCAGCAACAAAGTGACCACTGATATTTTATCGAAGGAGAAACGGCCTGTTTAAACAGCTGACAACAGTGTTAGCGGCTGAAAGAGAATACTTAGCCAGAACAGTTCACTCGTCTTACTGATCAGCCCAAAGTGTGAGCGTTTTCCCAGGAACTATTTACAACCCTGGGACAGAGCAAAGCAGAAACTGAGCAGCTCAAAAATAAAACTGCAAACCATCTAATTGTAACATAACTGAATGAAACTACTATAATTTCCTTTGGTTGCTTCTTCATCAAATCAGCTTAATGAAATGTAACTGCAGCTAAAAATGCTTATGTTAGGGTGGAGAGGCTTCCTTTTAATCATAAAGACAAGACACTGAACCCAACAAAGCCTACAAAGTAAGCAGTTTAGATCAGCACTTCTGCTAATTAAATGTATTGTAATATAAAAGTCTAAAAGTATTTATTGTACAACGCTATTATTGCTTGAAAGCAGAGCTATTAGTGAGTCAAATCAAACCGTCGGTTTCATGCGCAATGGCTTAGTGTTCAGAACCAACCAGTTTACGGCAGTATGAATCTTCCTGTGACATATTCAGTCACTGCAAGTAAATCCTGGTAGCTAAGGAAAGACTCTGGCAGGGAAGCACATTTTTATATATATCTTTATTTATAGAAAATTAATCAGTCTATTTTCTAATTTCAAACCTCATGTTAGTGCCTTTCCCATGTGGTGTGCTAAAGAAGAGATTAGGGCGCCCATGCACTACTACACAAGCACACAAAGACAGATTTTTGCAACTGATGTTAAAGAGCTTCATTTGGGTATCAGTGCCAGTGTGACCTCTTACAGCCTGTGCAAAAGTAGAAACATGCAGTTTACAAATCACCAGAGAGGCATGTCAGCAGAGAGAAGAGCAGGTGAGGGTGAACAGAGAGTGTTGGTAAAGCATTCAATGAAAAAGAATATTAATAAAAAAGAAAGGAATGCAAAGCCAAGCAGACTAAAAACTGGAAGAAGTCGTTATTAACATAAGAAATTATTTAGGAGTTGAGATAGTGTGCAAAGTTAACTTTCTTCCTCTTTATCAGGCCAACTTTGTTTAGACCATCTGTTTCACGGAAACCCACATGTACACAACGGCCACAGATGGAGAGCCTATTTCTGCGGATGACACCCTACTTATTGGGTTGTTTAAAGTGGAGATTTATCTCCCTGCTCCTCTGTATTCCCTCACTGAACTATTTGCTGAACCACAAAGGTGCTTTTAATCGGAATGAAGAACATTTAAACCAATCCACCAGAAGGCTTTTATACCTGCAGGTTGAAATGAACTAAAGGTTTATTGAAGCAATATTTTCTGTCTCACACCAGTCAGGATACAAACAGACTTTTATGTAGTTTATATTCAAAGTGTGTGCATCAGTATGTAAGTCTATCAAAGGTACTGCTTCAAACACTTTCTTTGCTTGCAGCATCCTACTCTCATGTTGTTGGAATACGTTAATCTAACTCAGAGTCATTTGCATATTCAGCGATTCTGAATATGCAAAACAAATGTATATGATTTCACATGCTTCTAATGTGAACAACTCCTCAACTTTTATAATGCATTTTTTTTCTGCTTGTCCTTCATCCGTAGTCTAAAAATGGGACACTTCTTTTTCACTCTTTTGAAAGCTCACTTCAGCACTAAAAAAGTATTTATGTCCTTTTTTAAACATACATTTTGATCAAAGCCACTACATTGTAGCTCTGACTCCTTGTTTAGGTTCTCTGAAATGTTGCGTTTTACCTGGTCTGCATGATATCTGAGAATGTTCTCTTAAGCACATATACAAAATTTAAATGACTCACTTACAGACTCCATTTACCAAATTGATAAATTTTGAAAATAAAGGGGTTGCACTAGATTTAAGCACATAAGAAACAAAAGGGGGACGAGAATGTTGCTGCATTCAACACTTTTCGATTTTTATTGTTAAAGAAATTAAAACTATGCATTGTTTTAAATGCACTTCAAAAATTATAGAATTATGTGTGTTGGTCTGTCACAGGTAATCCAACGAAAATTATGACAGTACAACAAAAATGGAAAAGCTAATCAGGTAAAAATCCTTCAGAGCATAATGAGAGAAATAATATTTTATCTGACATGTTGAATCAAATATATGAACAAGCTTTAAGGGCAGAAACAAAGGTATCAATTTTCTCATTTTCGCTGTAATTCGTCATTTTGTAAAGTGAGAACTAATTACCGCCCAGCCACCTCATATGCTTGAGAGCTCTTCAGTATATAACAATTGATGTTATAAAAACGTTGACCACTGTAAAGAAATCTTAATGAGCATCAAACTATCTTGAAATGCATCTGTCTCTTACTTATACTTCTGCAAACGTTCATTGTCTATCTTGACTTTGAACAGCTTCTTCACCTTCCAAGCTCCTGCCTTGTTCTTCACTCTCTGTGTGATCACCGCTGAGCATCTTGGCACAAGCAGGGCCCATTGAAGGTCCAAACCCCCAGGAGCTGTAAGCACAGTCCACACATACACCTCCACACACAGCTGCGTATTTGTGACTACAGAGGACACTGCATGGACCTTCTCTTTTTCCTAGAAACTTAGAGGTCAATAATTATAGGGCCAACCCAAACCCCACGCTTTTAAAACAAGTCTCCACCACAAGATTTATTGATGCTCTTTATGGCAACTTACTTACTTAAAAAAAATGTCTGCATAATGTCTGCAAGGAGACGGAAACACAGTAACTCTGCCTGGAACACAATAAACACAGTCACATATGCCTCTGCAAATATGCATAGCTTCACACCATCTAGACTGGATAAGCTACCATATGAATTTACATGAATAAATAACTCTCCTAGTATAAATCAAAACCAGTTATCCTTCAGCTAAAAATGGCAGCTCCACCATCTTGCCACTGCGCTCTACTAGTGCGTTCTGTAACACCACTGTTGGTGGTGCATGCTCGGTTTCCCCATATGGTGGAAACAGGCATCACTTCTCAACAAAGCACTGAAGTTTGAAGGCACCTGAATGGAACCAGTTCAAACATTAGAGTTCTTGGCCAATCAGGCACTAGAAGGTCTCAGATCTGACTAAGCTTGTTTCACCATCTTGATATTTGACCGCTGTGGATTTAGAACTGGGTAACACACTTAAGGACATGATCTGGCCATTCGTTGACACAATTACTGAAACATCTTGCTGCGTTTTGGTTCTTTTCATGTCTGAATTTGAGCGGTCAGCTGCCTCAGAGGCCATATTTCCCATGGTGGTGCCATCACAGAGGCTGATTAGCCATTCAGAGAAAGAATTCAGATTGCATTCAGCTTTCTCATGTTACATCATGGAAAAGAGGATTCTGTTATTTGTTTCGCCAACATAAACCACAGCCATATCTAAAATTTGATCTCAAGTTGAGTTCACATTTAAAGTTTAATGCATGAAAAACTGATGTTTAAAGTTATGACAAACTATGGATCAAAATATATATATATACACAGAGATTCTAGAACATTACCATGGGATGAGAGGTTCCTTTGGTGAAATGTGAAAGGTAAGAACATTTTGAGGTTACCTGAAGAAAAGAAGTTCCCATATGTGAGAGTTCAAGTCTGTGTTCATGTACACCAAAACCACAATACAAAAAAAAAAAACATTCATTTTGTACTGCAACATCACTTACTTCAGGAGCAAATTTAATTTCAGTTTCTGCAAGTTTATTTGCTTCTTGGGACTTCGCAGTCATTACTTCCTGTGCTACCACCATCTCCCCTCTTCTTTCTTTCCCCTCTCCGAGACCCTGCAGGTGCCAGCTCTCAGTTCCAACTTGGCACTTAATGACAAAATTGGAGCAATTAATTACCCTGATTTGTGATGTTAACCTCCACCTCTTCCACCTGGACTCTTAGCAGTGCAAACAAGGTGCCTGATTCATACTGTAGCCTTGCACCCTTGTGTACCATTTATCCACGCTGCAGCGGCGCTATTCATCCGCTCTGAATGAGCAATATGCTGTACGGAGGCAACAGCAGGAAAACACAGCTTTTGCATATCGACACTCAGACAGAAAGATAAACCAAATAAATATTGTCACGTTATTGCACAAAACCGGCACAACTTTGAATTTGGCATGCTGCGTCACTGGCGCATTCCTCTGACCTCTTTTCAGGCTCATTTGCCGCCATCCCTCTTGCACCTGCAGCAGTTTGTCAGCCAGCTTTGGATAATTACACATCTCGCCATGGCCACACACAGCCACAGGCTCCCTCGCCCGTCCTCCCGCATTTCTCGTAGTAATGGGACTCTGCAGGCATGATGCACGATTCTGATTCTCGTATCAGATTGTAGGTCCCACTGCTGCAACTGAGTCAAATTGCAAACACAGTAGGAAATTATCTCCCGGAAAAAAATCCAACCAAGTTTGATCTTTGCAAGCAATAATGTGATACATCAGCTAAATGCTGATGTGATATTTATGAATAGGACTATGCCTGTTCTCAGTGCTATTACTTTCTTTAGTCTCATACCTGGTAACCTGCTGTGATCCATCAAGCTTGATAAATGCTGTCCTGTCAGAGCAGCCAACTGTTCCAGTAAGGGCTTCATTTCCTCCCTCCATTTCCTGTCTTATTTGATTCCAAACGTTGCTTCACATACTGTATGCACTTCAGTTGATTTCTGAGAGAAATGCGCTGATTTTAGTTTCAAGACCATTGTACAAGCTACTTTCTATTAAACTCAAATGTCAGAAGAAGAATATGTTTTTCTCTAGTTTCTGTGTCATGCCTTAAAAATAGGCTTTCCAGGCTTCAGTATATGCCTGCAGGCTGCAATGAAAAGTATAGGCTCCTGTCGAAACATATAAGACTATAAAGAGAAATGCATATTGGAAGCACTGCTGTTCATCTTGTTAATACAGTATATGGCCATTGCCAGGTACCTTAACCAGAGGAAGTGAGTCTAGACAGAACAGATTACCTTACTTCAGCTTCAATGCTTCAGAGCGGTAAAGTTTTGGAAAAATACTGCTGGTGGAGATGATTAGCAGGTAATAACCCTTTTTGAGAAGCATCAGCATCAAAGACTAATTATTATTCTGTTACCATGTAAAAAGGCACAGGGGGAAATAAAGGGATATTAATAATTATTTTTTATCAAGACAATGCAACCTACAGGTTTGAAAATGATTTTTCTTTTTACATTATATGGGTGTGCAGTTTCATTATTTGATTGCAGAACAAAAGATGAGGATATGTTGACGATCTGCCAAAGAAGACTGATTCTATGACTACAGCTCTATGCTCTCGTTCGCACGCATCAGTTTTGTTTACTCCTTTAGTATCCTTACCTGGCGTTTATGTAGCAAAAGCATACTTTAAATAAATATTGTTTAAAACAGATTTTTGGGTTGAACTGTCTCAATATTATGGATCTTCACCTTACAATTGTACTTCATGTTAACTAAAGTACATACATGATTAAAAACATTCAAATTTAGGAGCATTTTTAGTTCACTCACAACCACACTTTTTTGTTTTTATTTTAAGTGTTAAATTAGCTGTTTAACTATGTCACTGTGAGGACCTAACAGAGTAGAAGATAATGACAAATATGCAGAAAAATATGTAAGAAAAAAAAAAGAGACAAAACTGAACGTGATAATCTGAAGGTCAAACTAAAACATAGGTGTCTTTTGCCAATGGCGAGGGCACAAAGCTATGAGGTCCGATAACAGGAACACGAGTTTTCTGGCAAAATGCTAGCAGCTAATAGCTATGCCCCAAAACAAAGACAGCTGGGCCAAGAACTGCCAAAGCTGCCAGCCAAGGGTAAATAAACAATGTGGCTGGAGCCGAATATTTCTTTTCAAAGACTAACAGAATGAAGGTGTAAAAGTAAATGTGCTAAAAAATGTATACATACATTTTGCAGAATTGCGCTCTCATTACCCAGATTTTATGAATCAAGAGGAAACGAAAGCCAAGCAATATCTTACGTTATTAGATAAACATGAGCACAAAAGTGGGAAATAATATTGCCTCGCTAGTTACTTCTTTTGGTTTCATATTTGCCCAAACAGCGCATCCTGTTTGGGCAAATACTGGACTTACTGTAACACATACAGTAAGTCTTAAGTTCCTAACACAAAGTGCACAAGGAATGTAGACAACTTAAAAGCCTTTTTTTTTTTTAAATGCTTGAATTAATCTTTTCATAATCAGTACCTTGAAAAAAAAGATGCAAATTGTTTGAACTTTTTATATTGTTTGAACTGGAGGAGCTGCAGAAATCAACAACACTATTCTCTCTGTGTAAAACATGGTAGTAGCAGTATCATGCTTAGGAGATTTGTACAAGCTAGTTCGAGTTGACAAAAAGATGAACTGAGCTAAGTTATGCTGTATCTTCTATATCAGTTCACCCTGCAGCAGGACAAATGGATCTAACATATAGCTAGAGTTGCTAAGGAATAGTTTAGGTCAGAGAATATTCAAGTTCTAGAATGGTCCAGTTAAAGGCCAAACCTGACACCAACAATAAGGTTTTAGATAAGAAAAGTTGGCATACCTTAAATAAGTTACAGCTGCAACTGCAGTGAAAGGTGGTTTTTACATTTAGACTCAGAGAGTCTAAATGTAAATTCCCATCACACTTATAGGATTCTTGGTTGTAAAAGTTTTTCGAAATCATCTACAATTTCTCTTTCACTTCACAATTGTGGACTACTTTGTGATGGTCTGTCACTTAAAATAAAGACAAAATACAATGACGTTTGTGGTTGGGCAACATTTGGCAGTGCAGTTTAGGAATAGAAACTGTAAAATTGATAAGAAAAGAATTGTCTGGATACAGACTTGATGTTTTCTACCTAAAGAAATGTGTTACATCTGATCCATTTTGACAGCTACAAGAATCCCTGAAACATCCTGAAGGAATCCAGAAGACAGAATGTGCTGTGCTGTCGGGAGCAGACAAAAAACTGTAATCCCAAATCTAAGAAAGGCAGCGGATTGGAATATTTCTCTCATTCTGCTAGACCATTTCACTGTATTGTATCTCATTCACAGAAGCTTTGACTAGATACAAAACAGAAAAAATTACACTTCGGGGTTAAGACATGTCCAATTAGGCAACCACAATGAGCAAAAAAGCAAGAGGAGAAACATTACATCAGGAGTCATAAAAGTTTAGGATAGCTCAAAGTCACTTTATGACTTTCATTAATGCATTTTATGTTCCACTTCTTTGTGTCTTTGCTTATGCAACATTTGACTTATCCCTGTTATTAACCCCTTCCTCAGCCGTATTTTGCATATATATATATACTGTATATCAGTAAGTAGGAAAATGAAAAGCAATACTGAAAGCTAGGTTTGAGACACAGATGGCAGTCACCTTAGCCATACATGATTTGTGGTAATAGGCTAACACTTTGGAGTCACGGGTATTTCAAAGAGCAGAGCCTGGCCTGATCAGCAGAGCTTCCTATCCCCAGTGAAGCCACCCTGACCTTTTGAAAGGTACTATTCTGCCAAAGAAAAGCAAACAGCTCATTTATCTGACAGCCAATGTAAAGAGCAGATGCCACAGGGGAAACGAGGCTCTGCCGGTTAGATCCATGACAAGATAAGCCGCTGCAAATTCTTCCTTGCCAAAACGACTGTAGTCGCCTGTAGAGTACATGTTGCTGGCAAGTGCGCTGCAAATGCACACAAAAGCAAGAGTTCTTAAAAAAAAACAAGAAAAAGTATCACTTCAATTGTGGTCTTGAGAATTACAATGCTAATGCCCATCCCCATTAGGAGATGGTGCTGTTAAACCTGGAAAAGGACTTTACCAGTTCCTTCTTTGTGCATTGTGGTCGCAGGAGATACAGACCCCAATTAAGGCTGTTTGCAGTAACACATAAGAAATCACAAATGCTGTGATTACTGCAGTGTGTGCTGATGAGCTGTTGAACACGCTGTCCTGTCTGAGATCCTGATTAAGAATAAACACTCCAATCAGGAAGCATGATTGCAGGATTGGCCTCTTTCACGGACCCAAAGTTCAGCTGCTGCCTTGATTCATCGACTTAAAAGGAGAACAAAGGGGGGAAGCTGACATTTCCTTACCCGAGTAATAAATTTAAGGTACCATGATAGCAAACAATTTTCTACACTCGGGCACAAATCACTCAAAGGACGATCTAATGATTCCCTCTGAACTTCTACCTGCCACTTGAAATTCACTCAAGTATGTGCCCACAGTGTCTATTGCCTTTAGATATGTAAAGTAATGGCAGGTGGTCTCAGAAATGTTTACCAGCTAAATCATGGGGGACCTTTTAAAATCAGTGCATAGAGGCAGCAGGGCGCATTGCCTTTCCAATTCCCTCTGAGAACACCTGAAGCACACACAGCTTGACTACTAATGGCTCTGGGGTAAATCGTATCATGCACTGCAGAGCCAATTCATTTTTTTGTGAACTCTCTAGATCCAAGGGTTGCAATTCCACAATCAGGAGAAACACAAAACACAGTCTAAAAGAGAAAGAAAGAGAGAGAAATACAACGCTCTAAAACATCTAGTCCACAACCGCAGACAGCTTTGATCGTTTTGGAAAAACTTAAGGGGAACGGTGAGCTAATGGCTGCTCGAACATCCTTTCCTCCCCTGTTAAGGTTCATGGTTTGACATGAAGAGGACAGTAACAGGAAAGAGGAGCTAACCTCGGCTTGAGGGCGTCTTCCTCCGATTCCCTTTCTGTCAAAGAATGAAGGTCAGGCCAAGACAAGGCCCAATTAGAGCTCAGCCTTAAATGCCTGAGGTGACCGCAGCCTTCCGAGCTTGAAAAATACTTATTTTCTATGTGTTTATTGGTTGGTTTTTGTACAAACAACTGGGCTTGTAGAGTACACATCTCAAGGGCTTTCATAGAAAAAGGAAGGACATAAACAAAAGCAGGAACTAAATGTAAAAAATATATATATTAAAAAGCAACTCTAAAATAGCGCTACCAAGCAAATAGCTTCTCTTTTTGTTTGTGTAGTTTGCTGACATTCAAATGAAATGGCACACATGCATTTGTGGGAAAGCATCCCCATATTTGTGTATATTGGATCAAGAGTGAACAGCGATACATTCTGTAAAACAACAGCTATTTACGTTGCATTTATTGCATGACAAAAATACAGTCTGCAGAAAGATTATTGGAATATTGGTAGGTCATGGAAGTATTGGTATTGTCCAAGTGATAGACAGCTGGACAAGTGTTTTTTTATTCTTATGTAACAACAGCTTAGTCCAGTATATTGGTGTAGCGTCATAATAATTTTATAGTCCGATACATTTTTTTTTAATGAATCAATTTGTTAAACGCGTGTATCATTCCACAATCTTTCACAATTTACAGCATTCCCTACTGATTTAGAGATGCCATTCTGACAAAGATTCCTCCAGTAAGATGTTTCTAAAGTTTGATGGCCTGGATTCGATGTTCTCTGCTAAACGAAATTACAATAGTAAAATCCTTTCCCCTGTCTCGATCACCTTAATGCTGCTGCTGTGTTTTTGACTGAAGACAAAACGAGTACAGAGTATTCCCATCTGCTGGACTCGAGCATATTTGAGTCTGCACGTAATTAATGCAATCTGCTTTGTGGATCTGATGCAGAAATAAAGCAGACAGCATGTCCAAAGTGGCAAAGATTTGAAAGGACTGTGCAGCTTTTGTAAATTCCCTCCAGAATTTCTTTCAGCTGCACTCCACTATAAGAAGATGGAAGACCAATGTAAAAGTGGGAGCGAGTTAGGCCTCAGTAGAGAAGTTAGATTTATTTATTAAAGACTAAGCACACCCAGCTCTCCGACGGTCTCCAGAGCAGCTGTTGTAACCCCTGCAGCGACAGACTCGAGTCAGATGGCTCAGCCCACAGTCCAGCAAGATCCATCACCGACAGCAGCCCCCCTAACCCATAAATCTCTGCACTGAGGTGGTGGGCACGTTGGGATGTAGGAGCAGAACTCCCACACCAACCACTCTATCACACATACAGACCCACTCACCAGCAGCCGCCCAGCAAAGCATCTGAAAGCAGCAGCCAAATTTATCAAAGGAGTCAGGGAGCAATCCAGGGGGCTCCAGCACTTGCGCTCAAAGGGTATTATTAGGACAGACAGCCTGTTTAATTACAGCTGTTGAAGGGTAGAATCCCTATCGAACACGGACGGAGCAGATGAAGCCTTCTTCAAGCCGGAAACAGATGTTTGAGTTGCACATTCACACGCAGACAAGAAGAGACAGACTCACAAACACACAGAGATGATTAGTGTAATTTTTGCCGAACTAAAGATTGAGTGAGTGTAGCAAAGGCTCTTCATTTTCATCTCTATTAATTCTGCAGCGTGACAGTTAATTACAAAACAGAAGTGGTATGCACCCCAGCAGTTCATTTTGAATTTATTGTAGCAGAACAGAGAAGCTGCACTATTCACCGAGAGGAAAGTGCATGCAGAGGACGCATGCTAATAAGCAAAGTGGTAAAACTTGAACAAGCTCACAGAATCCTGTGCAAGAGTTTTCAAACCCCTTGATTTTTTATTTTTTTTGTCATGTTGCCACCACAAACGTCAATGTATTTTAAAGAGATATTATGTGATGGCCTAACACAGAGTAGCACATACATGTTAAGAAGTACACATTTTCAACATGTTTCCACATAAACTCTAAAATTTTTGGCTTTATCAATTAGTTTTTACACACCTTGATCAACCCAACACTGCAATTACAGCTGCCCATTCCCTTCTATAACAGCTAACACTCAGATGAAAAGCTTTTGTGAAAAGTCATGTTTTTTAAGTCTTGCCACTTAGTCTCAATAGCATTAAGGTCTTGATTTTGATGGCACTATTCCAACAAATAAATAGGATTTAACCTAAAGCAGTGATTTTCGGCCTTGCTGTATTCTGCTTTTACATTACGTATCTACAGATAACAGTGTCTACAGAAAAAAACAACGAATAAATATAATACAACATATTAACTGATGTTTTATCACCAGCTTGTCTCATTTTGCTGAGTATTCATCGGACAATTCAGCTTGTTGCATATCTGCTTAATCCTGAAAGCTTAGCCCTGCACAAAAGTACAGCGATATTCAGTAAATTGGAAAATGTGCTCTGATCAAGCTTGTTTGTCAGATTAAACGAATAAGCATTGTGTGTCATAAAAACTAAACTCTACATTCTATCCACATCTCTCAACAGCTCAGTAGCTTCCCTTTGTTTGGCGACACTTGTACACTCTTGTGTTTTTAACAAAGTGAGGACCTGCAGCTATTTAAATGTAAATTTCCTTTAACAAATGCAATTTTCTTGTGCAGGATCAAGCAAAACAAATGCCCTCCTTCCAGAAAAAAAAAAACAAGCCTCACATTAGAACACTGCTGAAGAGAAAGTTTGAGGCTTTTACTTGTTCCCACACACACACCTGCACCGCACAACCTTCCTCTGCTAACTCTAATGCCTCAGAGCTTCAGAGGAAGCATGCTTCATGGCTCCACATAAAAGCCACTTTGGTGGAACATTGGCAATCTCATACCAACTGCAGAACCACACTGAAAATTACGCCGATGGGACATCTGACCTGCTAAGCGCCTTACAAATTATGAGTTAAATCACATTCAGTGTTGTTTTTTTATTATTTCTTTGAACGAGACTCAGAAGAGATTTTTTTTTATACGTTCACAAAGGATCAGAGAAGGGCCAAGATGTTATCATTTCACTGATGTATATGGCACAGAGAAAACCTGGGAGAACTAATTGCGAACAAATTAGGTGGGAAGATTAGTCAACGTCTAGCAGTGAATGTCAGGGATGTCAGCGCTTGCACATAACTCTCTCACTGGCCTTTTCACCCTTTTTTAATTCCCTTGCTCAGTCTGTTTAGCTCAGCAGATCTGTGGATTTCTTGAACTTATTCACACACGCACACACACAGATTGCTTTCACAAAACCACACATAGCGAAAGGGTTGGAGTGACGTTGCTATCAGCAGCAAAACTGGCATGAGCTACAAGTCCATTTGAGACCTAAACCAGAAGTTTGTCCAATTCTGACCAACATCCCTTAAGATGAGGTTTGCTGCTGTACCTAAATAGTCCTGTGGATCTGTTTTTTTTCTAAATCTCTTGATCTAGTGATTGTGGTAAGATATTTTTTGTCGATTTGTTGAATATTTGTAGGGTCGTTAACAAGTGTGCCCAGATTTGGGTCTTTTTAGGGCTGCTAGAACCACAGCTTTCCACTCAGATATTTCTCTATGCATTTAGTCTCTCATTGAATTCGACAATTCAGTTATCCAAAATGGGAAAACAACAAATCTACCCACGTTGCATTTCTTCAGAACAAGCTGGACACTTGATTTCTTTTTCTGCTCCTTGTCTGACCCTTTCCTTTGTCTGCTTGATTTGACTACACCATCTGAATTTGATCTCACTGCCACCCTCCACATTTAGTGCAATTACAAAAATCTGCGCCTCACACCCACTCTGGTGGAGAGTTTTGGCGGACCCTGGTGGACAGGAGCAGATGACAAAATTTAAAAAGCAAAATACCCCGGCAGACCGTGGCGCAAGTTAAAAAAATATTACAACATATTATTATTGCAATTAAATGATATCTATGTATTTGATATTTTTACTGGAATGTAAATGAAAATATAAAAAGGTAACCTCCAAAATGGATAATAGTTTTTAAGTAGACATTGTAGACTTTTTGATCTTTCAGCTGCCCTTCTTTTCATAGAGTAACATTGGTATTATGAGCTGATATTAGCTGATTAATTTGTTCAACTATCTGCTGGAATTTAGCCTTCAATTATTAGACATGCTGCTTCTTTCCTTTGTTGGAAACTACAGTTTCTAAATCTAAAGAGGTTTAGAAATCTCTTTAGATTTAGAAATCTAAAATATAAAGAGATTTCTAAACTGTAGTTTCCAACAAAAGTGTGATATCTAGTATTTTTTGCAACTGTAAATATTTGAGAACAGCAAACATTTTCCTTACTTGAAAGCAATGGAAATATGTGCTAGCCTTGTTTCAGCCAGCTGACTGTGACTGTGTGTGATTTTGAAACTGAAGCTAACACCTTAGCAGATCACTTCTGGACTTATTTTGTTAGACATAAGTTGCTGCGAGATATTTAAGATCATTTATCTTATCTATTTTATCAAGTTTTATGAAGTTGCTGAGTCCAACATGTTCTGCTTAGTGTTAGCTAAAGAAGATAATCCAGAATTACTTCAGAGTCTTTCCTTTAGGTTTAAACATCAACCAGCTTTGGTACAATTGTCTTGCACATTAATCCGTTTTTCATGTCGAATTACGACACGTTTCACACAGTATGTCACCAAAAAGAGACTTTTGCTTTGATTCTCCTTCCCTTTTATGCAGGCACAGTAACTTCATCCAGGTGTTTTAATCTATTTATATCATCATCTATTTATACGTCTGGCTGCCTGTATGTGAATCCACTGAAATGTACAAAGTCGCTGGTTCAGAAAATGAAATATCAAATGATGTGAAAAAACCTAAAAGCCGGCATAAACTCCAAATCCATTAAGAAAATTTCAAAACATAGCATACATAGCTCGAGCCCACAAATAGACAGACAAGCGGGTTAAAGGAAAAATGGTGTCTTCAGATGAGACCAATAGCTGTACGGCTTGTGGTGGAGCCCAATAAACTAAACATACAGTAACATCACAATGAAACATGGAAGAACCATAGGAGGGAAAGGGAAGCGCGTCAGAGATTATGGGACAACAACCCTAAACATAGAGCCAGAGCCACAAAGAAATGGTTGAGATTAGGTCTTAAGCACATAAGAATGTTTCATTCAAAGTCCAGACCTAAATTCAACTCAAGAATTGTATCAAGCATTGGAAACTGAAGTTCAAACATGCTCTCCATCCAGTCAGACTGGCTTTGAGCTGATTTGCAAAGAAGAATGGACAAAGTTTTAAGTCTCAAGATGCAGAAAACTATGAAGTAGTGACTCAATGGGGCTCAACTCAAATGCACACAACACATTTTCGATATTCAATTTTGAAAACCATGTCATTTTTTTCACTCTCTCATAATTATGCCTTACATTGTGTCTGTCTTTCGCGTTTAACCCCAGTAAAATAAGCACAAAAGACGAATCTTAAACAAAGCAAGTCTGCATGTTCAATCCCCTCGCCTTCAATAAGAAAGACCAACAAACACAACAGAAGCCACCAAAGACAACGCACCAGACCTGTGGCAGCATTCTGAATGAAATTAATCACACAACTTTCCTATTCTCTCTCACTTTCCCCTGTGATTGGTTTCGACAACCCCAGAGCGACGTCTCTGATTAGTGAGGGAGACTTTATAAGTGTCGCACGGCTGCCTCTGCTTTATAAATAGACCTGCTGTGTGGAATCCACTCAGACAGGGTGAGGCGGAGGAAGACAAACAGAAATCACTCTCAGGAACAATAGATTATTCTTCTCCAACTTTAGTCGCGATGCTCCTGCCTGGATTTGCGCTACGAGAGCTATGGCATGCCTTTTGTACCGCTACAAATTAAAGTGAAAAAAAAAAAAAAAAGCAACCCTTTCCTTTGGGAATTTAAGCTCACAAGACAGGAAAAACACTGGCCATCTGTGGCCTCTCAAGCACTATGTGTTTACCAGCTCATCAGAGTCTGACAGCTACAGCCTGTACACAGTGATGCTTACATTGTCAGTATGCTTAAGTTACACATCCCTATGTGTGTGATGTTTAAATCCGACTGAGTTTATGTTAACACGATAGAAAGGGAATAAGACGGACAAAACAGACAACTTGGTGCCCGATGCCGAAGCGGCCAGAGGGAGCTTTGTGTTTTCCAAGTATTATCTCAGCCAGGAAAACACGGAGATAATGGCAAAAATAAACAGCTTCAGCATATTTGCTTCTCCTCCAGCGTGCTGTTGAAGGTGACTGATAGAGACAGACGCGGTCCCATTCTGATCCACTGACAGGCCGGCTGACATTAACAAAAGAGCCAAGACAAAGAGAAAGCACTGAGAGGAGAGATGGCTGAACAGAAATCCACCTCAACACCTCCTCCGATTGCTACAAAATACACTCAGCTGTCATTAATTCAGCAGACAAAACTGTTACCAGATGTCATTATTTATTAAAAGTATTTAATAGGGAAAATGCTACCTTTGAATAATGCATTCGGTGGGAGAGGGGTGCAGAGCGGAGGCCTCGGGGGCGGATGGGAGGTGGGTGATTGATGAATATTAACGAGCAGTGTCTGAAGGGATTGTGGTAAACTACCTTTTTTTTTTCCTGCCTCTGCGTCTCCTGGGGTTTGTGTGCTCAGCCGCTGACCAACGATGGCCCAGCTGCGCTGCTCATTTGCTTGGCTCTATACGTGCAGTAGCTGGCTCAAAGTGCCACGCCAGGCTATTTTATTCTCAGCCAAAGCGAACCAAGAAGCAGCCCACTCCTATCTACTCAGTGGCACCGGGTTGGAGGGTTCCGGTGGACGTGCGGCTGACACTCAAGCTGAGTGACGTGCCCCAGCGAGGAAAGGTACGGACTTCATCAAAGCAGCAAAGCAACTACCTTGAAGCCGGAGAAACTAAGTGTTGCATCCCGCCTAGCTTATTTGAAGCAACGGAGAAACTAGGCGGATGGCAGTTGAAATGGTGATGTACCCTCATATAAACTGCACCTATGTAGCTTTGGCAGACAACTCAAAGCATGTAGTGTCACGATTGTCTATAGAATCCACATTGAATAGGCTGTACGTAGGCTGCTGTGTGGGCTTTCACTGCTTAATTGGATCAGGGTTATCCAAGTCTGAGAATTACCTCTTCTTTGCAGGAGTCTTTTGGCTTTCCCCTCTAATCTGCCACCTTGGACTAAAACCGTATATCCATTTTTGTCTACACTAAAACCTGCACTCTGCAAGATTGCAGCGAAAAACACACAAGTAAAAATCACGGTTGACGATATTAAGAGCAATAAACTGCCAGTTCAAAGTAGAACCAATGCATCAGCAAAATAAGACAGCTTTACACCAACAGGCTACTTCTGCACTGTTTGCCTGATGTGGCTCTGAAACGCAGCCTGGACTGAAGGTAGTGATCTCCATAAGCTCTAACATCCTCTCTTGCTTTCCTCTGCAGGGCGTTTAGCATGCTGGTAGGGAGAGGTGTTTGTTCCGGGTTCCGATTTTTTTCCTGAACCTGTTTCAGATTCAAATGGTGTTCTTTGACCCAGAAAGGTCATCAAACACTGTGCTCTGAGGAACCTAATGTTCTCCGAGTCGCACATTTTTCTGCTATAAAAGTACAGGAAATATATTCAGCTATTAGCACCACAGGACCCCAGCTGACTAATAGCACCACAACTCTAAAAATTGGAATTCCAGGCTGGACTTGACCGGTTTTTCACCAGGTGAACTGCCAAAAATCAAACCGATTGACCTTTCTGATATTCTGCATTTGCATGGCTGCACTCAGCCTTTGTTTTTGCCACGCTAAGTCAGCTTTTAGTTTAAATGTAGTAGAAGTTTTATTGTTAGAATATTGATGTCATCCAGTACCAAAATAATAGCAAAAATTCTGACTTTACAAATTTTCTTGGATGAAATTTAAGGGCTAATTTCAAATGTACTGAAGGTTGTAAAAGAGAAAGTGGTTTCAGACTCTTTTCCTGTTTGCCGAGTCCCACTAATACTGTGCGCAAAACTTTAACAAACAATACAGAAATCTAAGTGACAGAGTAGCCATCCAACCAGCAGGGTCGTTGAAGTCCTCCTCACAAGCTACATTCTTGAAGACAGACGAAGGCTATAATACAGCAGGTGTCAGAAAGTCTGCAAAAGTCTGATCTACATATGGCCATCTGAAGGGACAGCAAAATTTACATCCCAAATTGTGGTGGAGTGAATTGTAAAACAGGCATGTGCATGTGCCATTAGTCAGCAAATCATTGACCCTTTCATGCATTTTCATTTTGGGTGTGCATGTTTTGGGGTTTTGAATTTATAAAAGTCTTATGAGATTTCCAAGGTAGGTTTTAAAAAATTTGACTTCTGCAACCAAAATTGAGCCAAACAGATCATCTTTTCTGGAACCGGTTGGCTCCTCTCAACCTTTTTGTCCCCTCCATTACCACGCCAGACTGGCTTTGTTTGGTTTAAGCGCAGCAGAAGGTTCATTGTTGGGATATTAACGTCTTACATTAGCAAAAATCGCTGTAAAAATTCACAGTTTACCAATTTGCTTGTGCCAACCCCCTCACCCCCATCTTCAGCTACAAGTGTCTGCACTAAGCCAAGTACAGCCAGCCAGAAAAGACACATTATTGAAATATGTGACAAATGCAACCCCATGCAAGGAGCAGATAATGCCGTCAAACTGGCCCCGGGCTCTTTCCGTTTCCCTTTTCCTCCGCTCTTTCCATTGGTCGTGAGATGTAATGACAGCATTTCACCGCCGCTTTTGGCCTTGACCACACTTGGAGCGGAGCCACAAAGAGGCAGCGAGCCTCTCTCAGGAGAAATATTGTTCATCCATTGCGATGCCTCATTGAACTCAAAATGTGAAAATAGGAGCAGCGAACTGGCAAAGACATAAGAAGAGAACACCTCTTTTGAAAACAATGACGATACCGCTGATCCGTGCGGCAAGAGTGATAAGCGGGGACTGCAAAAAGACTAAGATCTTGAGAGAACAGAGGGGACAGAGAGGTAAAACACAAAAGATGATCTGCATGATATGCATGGAAGCACAAGAAGAGGGTAGTCTTAAATGGCAGCAGGGGGACTTAAACATCGTTCTGTGTAGAACCACTTCCCTATTCATGCGCCAGAAGCAAAGGATGCCCAAACGAATTAGAAACTAGCTGGCACGTATCACATACACAAAGATCCACACACGACTGCTCAATTAAAAACAGTTTGGCTTGTTTGTAGGTTCTGACTTGGCTTTCAGAAGCGGTCTGCCCACTTAAACACAAGCACACAACAATCCGAGGCAAAATATACCTGTAGGAGGAGGTCGGTGTGGATAATGGGTGGTAAATTAATAATGAAAAGGAGCACTGGATCAGTTTTTGAGAAGGACACCTTGTCTCAAACTCCTACAAAAGGCAGCCTAGATGATTGTGCACCCATGCATGAGCAAATACCTGAGACATGCCATGAGCACCAGGCAGACAGACCGAATAAAAAGGCACGGGAAAGGAAGCGGGAGTAGAAACTGTTTCACAAACTGCTTGGTTGGATCTCTGCTTAATTTCCCCTGGGGTCATAAGAAGCTCTCCTCTATTCCCCCCCACCATCCAAAATCTGAAATGCTGCCATACACTCGCTAAAATTAAAACAAAGGGGAGAGGAGGGAAATGAAGCCGCACAGTTTCCCTTTTCATCCTCGGTAACCAACAACACCTTTCACCAGGAGCAGAACATTACTGTGGCTCGGACCTCCTGTTCTTTGGTGATTTTTGCAGGTGCTTCCTCCTAGAAGACGAAGTTTCCTCCAGCAGAAAGTATTCACAGACTTTTTTTTTTTGGCTGAGTGTTAGTGCCACCCAAGATACTGTCTCGGGTTTTTCTCCCCCCTTTGTTTTGCTCTCAGCTCTGATTGTGGCATCTTTACACAGTGCTACCTATTAACCTTAGACTCATTCAAAACATGTCTGAAGCTTTTCGAGAGATCAGAAAGTGGGATTTACAACAAAACGTGGTCCGTGTACAACTGATGTCTTTTTAAGCTTTAGGGGGGAAAAAACGGGGGGGATGTGACTTTCAACACACCTCTGCATTTAACAGATACTGCACACTGAGACACTTTTTTGCCATAAAGCAAAGCTGTTGAAAAGGTTAGCAGCATATAGCTGTCTTAGATATTCCGGACGCGCAATTACTGAAAATGCTCATAAAAACAAAAAAGTGCGCTCGTTTAGTGAGGGTGGACTCAGCTTCACAGCTCCGTCGTTTCCAAGCTTATTCCTAATTTACCTACAACCCTTCTTACTTTGCATTCTATAGGCTCAGTCAGCACCGAAAACGACTTTATTTCCCGTCATGACAAATCAGAAGCGGATGAAGCAACTTGCGCTCACCTTTGAGGAACCCGGCTCCTTCCACAGGAATGCAGAGCGATGCTGAGGCTTTCTAACAGGAGCTTCGCCTTGATAAGAGTGCGGAGTGGGCCACAGAGAGTGAACCTGCTAAACCATCCAAGGGACGCCGTAGAAAATAATAATAATAATATTTTTTTAAAAAAAATAATATATCAAAGCCTTTGGGTCCGGCTCGGTCGGGTCCAAAGTGTCGCTTCTAGGCGTCACGTCTGCAAACAGAACGGCAGAAAAGGGTTTTTTTTTTTGTTTTTTTGATTTTGTTTTTCTGAGAGTGAAAATGCACCTGGAGCTCCAGCCGGGTCCGCGCGTCCTCTGGAGAGGAGGAGCCGCGTCGAGAGGATGAGCGTCAGCCGGAGTGGTGCTCACCTCTCCAGCAGCTGAGCGCTACTGAACAAAAGAGAGCTCCGAGGGCTCTCTGTTCAAACAGCGGAGAGGGGTGGCGGGAGGGGAAAGGAGGCGGAAGACGAGGGGGCCCAGCGTGAGAAAGACGGTGGGTGTAGATAATGGAGGGGGGGGGGGCACAAAGACCAGAAGTTTCTACAGAGCACTATGAAAGGAACCTCGACAACATTTTTGAAAGGAGACTAGAAAACGTTTTATATATATATATATATATATATATATATATATATATATATAACAGACAATTTTTTTTCACCTTTAGAGACTTTACTGTACCATCAAAAACTTATTTTTAGCATTTAATGAAATAAAAATAGTTTGTCCTTCTGAGGTGGATAGAAAATATTCCATTTTCTGTTTGGTCTTTATGTTTTTTATGTTCAAGGTTGTCCTTCTGGAAGGTGAACTATCACTCAAGTCTCAAGTCTTTTGCAGTCTTTGCTTCTAGTATCGCCTTTGCTTGAGCTCTGTTCCTCTTCCCATGAATCCTGACCAGAGTCCAGGTCCCTGCTAAAGAGAAGAACCCTTGCAGGATGATGCCGTCATCGCAGTAGTTCAAAGTGGTCGTAGTCTGTTAATGTCTACTAACTTTTCGTTTTCTGCCACACAGAACTTGTCACAGAGGCCAAAATGTACAATGCAGATACTTTTGCAAAGCTCTGTGGCCATAAGCAATAATATCATTTATATAGTGACTAAATGTTGACCTGTTGAATTTTGGTGCCTATTGACAAATAATTTGACTTCTTTCTTCACTGAATCCTTAAAATTTTTTAGAAAGCGATAAGATGCAGTTATGATTTTGATATCCTCAAGCTAAGGTGCTCCACTCAGTCCCATTTGCTCTATAATAATGACCTTAGGGACTAAATTATGTTTTCTGGCTGCGTAGCAATGATCTCAACATAGGATTTTACTTGTAATAGCCAATTTAAGGCTATCGAATTAGATTTACATAGAAAATATCCTAGAATTTTGCTTAAAGGTTGAACTGGCAACAATCGTGTTCAGTTTCAAATGCCTTCTTTGCATAATAGAAGTTATTATAAAGTCTAGGGTACATGTGGAGGGAAAAAAAAAAATAAATATATATATATATATATATATAGGGTCGTACTAATTTAAAATGGCTTGCAAAATAGTTTGTATACATTCATAGGAAATACAGATCCAGCACTTTAAGAGCCTCTATGTGAGGACTAATGATTCCCTGGGGGCCTCCATGGTCATGAGAGGAAGATTAAGGCTTTGTTCATATTGTTCAAGCATGGCTGGGATTGTTTGTATTATTGTTTATCCGGTATTAAATATTTATTTACAGAGCGCATTATTACTATGTGCAGCAAAATGATCTAAAGGCATTTTGCAGGTGAACCTTAATAGTTTAAAAGCCACACATCACCACTAGTCCTTGGACTATAGGAGCTGTCCACGGTTCTGAACCAGCAGCACTACAGCGCTTTAAAGACATGAAAAAATGTCAGTTTTCCTTGAGTAAAACTGTTGCGTCAGAAGTTAAAAGAAAAGCCTTGAAGCCTTTTATTTTTTCTTCAGAATTTTCAGAATTCAATAAAAGAGCAAATTTAATTTAGCACATTTAACTGACTGTTGAGTCCAGTAAGAAATAATCCAGCTGCAGGTTTAAAATCATGCAATTAAAAACAAAAGAAAAAAGAAAACCGGCATAGAAATTTATCTCTGTGTTTTATAAGCACGCACATTTTTTTTATTGTTTAAATCACATGACAGTGCATCCCAGAATTTTGTCCTCACTCATTATACACACTGCTGTCATTAATTCTGGGCTTTTGATGATGTTCCATCACACAGCACCATGCCATGCAGGATATGATAATACAAGAACCAGGATGGAGGAAACAGAAGAATAGAGAAGTGAGACAGAGAAACAAAGGAGCTGTAATACTGTGGAGATGTAATCGGTGAAATGACGGCCAGGTGAGTAAAATCAAAATGCAGAGCAGCTGGGGCAGAAACTGAATGAAAACACAGCGCAGCTGTCTAACTAAAGCTAAGGACTGAAACCAATATATTACACAAAATGTCCAGAACACAAAACAAGAACGAATCAAAAACAAACACAGAGGATTGAACTAACGTAGGGAGACCCTGATAACACAAAAATGATCAAAATACAAACATAAGTGAGAAACAAAACACAAACAGCTGAGAATTTGGACAGTTTAAATTAGTTTTACCAAATATGAAGACTATTCAAACATTCAGCCATGATTATTTCTATTGCTTGTTAATGAGGAAAAAAAAGATTATGAGAATGTATAAGCAGGTTTTAGTATGTATGAATAATTTTGGCCCTTTTCATTGGAAATCACCTATAATTAAATAAAATTTTGTTTGCTTTTATCAATGCATTGTGTGCTCTTGGTGAGTTAATGTGAACTTCAGAGTGATAGAAATGTAGCTTCTGTCATTATGTCAGTATTTCTTTATGCATCGCGGATGAACCAAAAACCTGGCAAACAACAACAGAAACATGAAAAATAAGTGTTTGGCTCAAATGTTCAAAATGACAGAAAGAAACTGCTTAAAAGAATCCACAGACAGTGTTAAAGTGAAGTGAGAAAGACTGCAGAGGTCTTTCGAAATACTTTGCCTTGGCCTCATCTTATCCATGTCATTATGGAAATACTATGCTGACAAAGTATAACTTTAACTCATGAGAAACTGTCAGCAGTTTTATTGACCTTAGCTCATTTGGTCGTCTATTGGTGCTCTGTAGATGAAGAGTGGATACTAAAAGTCCTGGCCAGGAAAACGCCTAAAAGCCCAAATAAGGGCCACAGGAGGACTCTGGGTTATGCAGCTAATTCCTTAGCTTTGTTAGACAAACTTAAAAGGCAGATTCAGGGACATAAGGGTTGTAATGGATTTCCTTCCTTTTCACCACAATCAAAACTTATGCGAAGTTGCATTCTGCTTTGTCTGCGGTTAAATCAAAGCGTTCACAGAGCATAAAAGAGAATATTAGTTGTGGCTGGTGGTGTTTTAATAACATGAAATAGTCGCTCAGCGCCTGACTGTGAGAGATAGGCTTAGAGCTTATCCCTTTCAGATGATGAAAGACCTTTTTTAGAACAACAAAGTCATTTTCATAGTTCAAATCAGAAATCTATATGATGCCTGCTTATAAACCTCAGTTTATCATAGAAAGCCGCACACTTGGTTCATGAGCTCTGTTCTGTGCATCAGAGTGAGCTTACGGTACTCTCCATATAATGAGCTTTAGGAATCACTTGCACTTCCTAAAATTCAACCAATCACATACTGAGAGCAAACACATAAATACAGCGAAATATATTTATTGTTGTTCTCTTTTTATTTCAAACTGGACAATGCACAACACATAATACTTTCCCTGAGTTAGCCATAAAGGTTAGGGAAGTATTGTTGTCTGAAAGTCTTGAAGATGTATCACTAAGATTTTTTTTTTTTTTTTTTTTTTTTACAAATGACTGACGATACAAGTGGAGCACAAAGAGGACTAATGAAGTTCTCTACCATTTACTGTGCCTAGTAAAAGGTAAAAGTTGTTTTCACATCAGCACATAACCCCAAACTTTAATATATCATATTGGGATTTTATTTGATAGACCATCAGCAGCATGTATCAGTGAGGTGCAAGAGAAATGTCTTTAAAAAAATATGAAAAACGTACCATTCATTTATATTCAGTGTTTCTCAGTTAAAATTTTGTAGAACAAGCTTTTGCAACATACTCCTTATGGCCTTTTCCCCTCTAATCCTCAGTGAGACTTGACTCAACTCCACTCTACACAACTTGGGTGGTTTTCCATAACAATCGAGTGAGAGGTCCAGTGGGTGGATTCATTATATAATGAGCAGCCCCAGAGTCTGAAAAGTAGTGGGACATTATTTGTATGCTATGTAAACACAGGGCTACAATGGAGGACATGAAAGCTACCTTGAACAGTCGGCTCTGTGACTTTTTATCTGAATAATAAAAAAAAAAAGACAGAGAAATGGCTGTGGGCAGAAACACAAGAGTCATTCTTGCAATGCAACCAGCGGCTCCTCAAAAGTACTTATGTCTCCTGCGGATACAAAAACTGGATAGTGGACTACTTGATGCAAAATATCAACATTGCTTTTGGAGCACATGTCTGCATAAAGCAAGGAAATACATTTCTGGCACACTGCACAAAATAGTTAAACCTGTGGCTCGTGTCGAGAAGGGGAGGCGAATGTCTTCCTGCGACCATTGAGTAAGTCAATAAGAGCCACTTTTGACAGTTTGGGTGACGTATGAGAGAACCTTAAGGAGTGGCTCCTTCAGCATAATTTCGAGTGGAGTAGCTCAGTGTTTGCTCTGAACCTAAACCCTATGAAAATATTTGGAGGGAGCTACAAAGCCTGAAAGACCTGGAGAAGATCTGTTTGGTGGTGATGGCCAGAATCCCTGCTGCAGTGTGAGCAAACCTGGTCACAAACTACAGGACGTGTCTGACACGTACTCAGTGCAT
The DNA here is from genome assembly GCA_903066825.1 of Alfaro cultratus. NCBI lineage: Eukaryota > Metazoa > Chordata > Actinopteri > Cyprinodontiformes > Poeciliidae > Alfaro > Alfaro cultratus. The sequence goes on along the minus strand of CAEFZX010030003.1, from coordinate 44,527 downwards.
CCATATAGCTGTGCTCTCTTTTGAAGCGTCCTCTGGAAAAAGTTTATTGGATTTTGTTAATACCTTAATTAAGCCAAGCTAAGAGACAAATAAACCCACGGAGAACAATGTCAAGCAACCCCTGATACCCTGAGGAATAATTAGGCAGAGCAGAGAAATATTTCCCCCAGCCTCTCCCTAGAGCACTTTGGAGTAAACTTTGCTTCTGCCCCTTCATTTGTGGCAGGGGATTTTTTATTTGCATTTCGGCTTAACTCTGTAAGCTGTTTAAAAAAAGGGAAAAAAGCACATAGTACAAATGAGCTGGAACAGTAAGCACCCGAAAACTCGCAGGGAATGTTTAAAAGCATTGTTGCTGCTGGGGCTTTTCCAATAAAGTCACTGAAGCTGTGTTGTTTCTTTCTTATTTTTAGTGACAGGCGATTTATTTGTTAACAGCAGACATATTGACACTGAGGAAAATTTGGTCTGTTTTGTTTTTCCGTCACCGGAGATTTTAATTTAGCTGCAGTCTCATTAGAAAATGTGCTTCTGTTTTTAAACTCTACTAATATTTGTCTCCTCTTTTAATTACAAATATCTTGCACATGTTATGATATTAAATTAAATAAGATGGAATGAGATCATTACCATTAACTTTATTTGAAATATAATTTTTCTTTTAATTTACATAACTATCTCACCTTCTGAAAACATATCGGTTTACTGGGCCTCTTCTCATTCGCACAATAACTTGGCTTGTTTGACCCTGTAGCAACCATTCAGGAACATTGTCATTCCCAAGTATAGCTGAAAATGTGCAAGCCAACACCCTGCCGTCTTGCTCCAGGAAATGCGATTATTTTCTGTGTATTGGCATTTTGAAAAATGTATCAAAGTTTAAATATGAGGAAATGAGGCAGGTTTTGTGCAACATAGTTCCTGAAATGCTTTTAAAGAACCCAGGCTTTGAACAGTTCATGTTTACTAGGATCAAAGATGGGGAATTCCCATTGCTCTGCTGCTTTAGAACATTACTTTGTGTTGGCACAGAGTGTTTGTGTATTGAAAAATAAAATTAACTAAGGGGTACTACTGCGTTCCTGTTGCAACACTTTTCTAGCAGATGTAAATGCTTTAGCATGGGCTCACATTGAATGAGAACCTCATGCTGCAGAGTTGTTTTGAGAGGTACAAAGAGCTTGTGGGATACTTTGTTAGCTAATGATTACATTTTGTAGACTACAGTGCGAACTCCATAGGAAGGCAATTATTGAGCGTTATTTACCTTCAGAGAATCATTCTACTCAATTTAAATGCAAAGCAGATATGCAATACTATGAAGGGGGGCTTTATGGGGTCATATGCTGCATGGTGAACAAACCCTCTCACAACTATTCAAGTTAATCTCTACAAGGCATAATTTAAGGATGTATTCATTCATTTCTGTGTCCTCCTCAACCGTTGAACAAGTTTTCGTTATTTTTGTGCCTCCTTCTTGTTGCTGGTGTGCAGAGATTACATCTCCAAGTGCCGTCTGTCGTTCCCGTTCTGCATCGCCCCTTTGGTTTTGTGCGTTTTACGTTTCTCATACCTTAAATCATTCTGTGTGCTTTCAAGGGTTTTGCATCCTCTGTATGCATTTCTCTTTGAGCCTTTAGATTGCTTCCTCCATCTTTTTTAGTTTTATCTGCCTTTCACCTGTTTACCATGCAGCCCACAGCCATACATGCCTTTATTTTTTGTCAACAACGTGTTCTTTATCTTTGCTGCTGGTATCACCATTGTCATATTATGTCTTATCCACCCAGCATTTTGTTGTTTTGAATTATTTATCTATGACTCTGTTTCTAGTACTGTGTTTAACTAATGTTTCTTGATAATTCTCCTTCCACTCTTTGTTTTGTTTATTGCCTGAGTTTGTTTCAGTGCACTCTGCCAAGTTTTGACATCTTTTAGCAATCGGCTCATTCATTTCTGTCTTTTGTCCACTTCTGTCTACTCACTAAGTTCAAAGGTCTAAACTCTATATTAAGCATATTATTTATTTTACAAAATCTTGTCATTTGGCATCTAAATGAGTTTCACTTATAAGCTTCAATCAAAAGTACACAAACACAGGCATCCGAATTACAGCAGCATTCTCATTTCAGAGCACAGATATAGATGTCACTGCTTAGTTTTTGTTTTGTGCTCAACGACATTGAACTTTCAACACTTATTTAAAAAAATAAGTGATGTCATCACCAAAGATATTGCAGATTGTTATATTATAATGGTGAGATAGTTTTAGACAAACATTTTTACCAACTTTTCTAGTACCTCTGTGTACGGAACTAGAAGTCGCAGGGGTTAAGCACCACCTATGTATGAAGGCCTTAGACCTCGTCGCAGGTTCGATTCCCAGCCTGGCAATCTTTGCCACATGCATGTCCCCGTCTCTCATTACCAACCTTTCTGTCAATTAACTATCAAATAAAGGCCTCTAGAGCCAATAAAACCTTTTCTTTTTTTTTAAATTGATGCTCTGAAAGAGACAGAGTTTCCGGTTTGAACATTTACAGCATAAATCCAGCCAATTTTTTTAGTGTTTCTGGGGAGTTTTGGAGTGTCACTCTTCTCCACCAGCACCAACTGGTGAGGTGGAGCAAACCTCCTAATCCAGAGCACTCACTGACACACCAGGCCTTTGACCTGACCCAGAGCAGATGTTCAACTACTCCATGAACAGCACAACACCCATTGATTTTTTTTATTCTTTTTGCTCCGTCTATATTATTAATATGGGTTTTATAGAAAAAATTACTGAGAACTTTATGGTTAAAAGTGATCATGTTTAACGGTGACTTGGATGTGGACCATGAATTTAAAAACCTATCATCCAGACTTAAGAATATTAAATACAGAACAAGAGTCACTTAATTTCTTTGTAATTAACCAACATCTATTCAACCTAAAAGCCGTATCAAAATACTGTTAAATGTAACTGTGTCCAAATTAAATCCCTTTGCTTTAAGTTCAATCACGTTTATTCCTACTAATTCACTTAAGTTTATTTCAGTGCTGTTAGGTTCAAATGTAACCCCATAGTTTTATGAAGTCATTTTCTATGCTGTCCATTTGTATTAAATTTTACATACTTTTTTATGAAATAAAGTCAAATTGACTATTACAAAAACTGTACAAACTGTTGTCCTGCTAATGAAGCCAGCCAACTGCATTGAACCTTCACTTCAATTCAAACCCCCGTCCAGAGCAAGCACAGAGCAGCAGGCGACACCAGAGCGCAGAACGCTCTTTTAATAGGAAGCAACCTCCTGCAGAAACCAGACAATGAAAGGGAAGCCATCTGCCTCGAACCCACTGGGGGGGTCCGGGGGCCGAGAGAAAAAAGAAGGGAGTCAGACAGTCGAAAAGTTAGCAAGCTAGAGATACCTGGAACAAAAAAAAAGGAAAAGCATAAAGTTAATCGCAGCAGCTCCCAGCACTTAACCCCTTCCCTGGACCAATGCCTTCAGCACAGTCCCACCTACAAATACATTTATCCCCACAAATGCATGCACATGGTACATTTGATCAACAAAGCAGAAAGCATTTGGCACAGATATTGCTTCTGCCCTCCTGCTTCCAATTAGCCTGAGAAATCTTTGCATTTAAACTTTCATGTAGAGGTAGAATATCCTAACAGGTTGCATAACCATTCCCGACAAACTGATGATAATTTGCAGAGAGGTGGAGCACAAACTCCAACAGTGGTCCTCCTCTGAGGGAGCTCATTTAAAGCACCCCCATCCTGAGCTGAAAGCACAAAAAGAATAATAACTGGTTGATTTTCTTTCTTTCTTTTATGTGGCACTGCAAGTGCATTTAGAGGCAACATTTAAAGAATAAAAAAAAAACGGTACAAGTATCAGGTTAGTTACAACAGAGAGTTGGCCAAACAAGGTAATGGAATATTAATCAAAAGCAACCTCAAGGCCAATCAATAGATGCACATTTTTATAGGTCAATTAGTCTATGATAAATGGATCCTATAGCTGCACAATGTTTAGGCCATCTAATGATTATTTTATTGCAGGATTAAAACTCCAAGCCCAGTTCTATTAACATGACAAGGTGATAAAAAAATGCGTAACAGAACACACATAACAGGAAAAGCTGCCTCATTATTTCAAAAATGTTTGTTCCTCATTCCTATTTTGTGAAGTCAAGTAGTTTTCCCTGCAAAACCCCCACAGAATGTGATGCTGTCGTATTGCGCATCTTCACGGTTGGAATTGTGTTCTAAAGGCATGCACACTTCCCCTTTTCTTCCTTAAAGGTAACAATGGTTATTGTAGCATCACGCATGTATATAATCAAACCACATGACATGTTTCAACATATTAACATCTTTGTCCTATATAGAATCTGTAAAGACACAAAGGTATGATGAAGGGTATGATGGTTGAACATCCCCATGGTGTTTCATATCACTGTTTGAACAGATAAACGTAGCATCCTCAGGCATCTGGAAATTGTAGTCAAGTAAGAGCCCGACATGTGGAAAAGGAAGCAGCTCTCCCTCCTATCTTGGCTGATTTCTTTTGGTTTTCTTCCATGATGTCATAAAAAAAAGAAGCAATGCGTTTGAAGTGTTGCCTATAAATATGCACAGCCTGTAGTAATCGTAATGTATGTAAACCTTCAAATTTAAAGAAGGCATCAAGAAGTTCTTTAAAAATGCTCATTATTTGGTATTTAGGACATGAACATAATTTTGGAAACCCTAGCCAGTCTTTTCTAATTTAATGTCAGACGGTGAAAAAAGGTTTTAAGTGCTTTCATACAGTTTGTGTAAATGTCTGATTTCAACTGCAGTCTGAGGGAAAAGATGCCTCTGGTATTGGCTATTTTCTGATTTCTAAGATACCTGACCGGGTGGTGTGACTTTAGAATCAGCTTTCGATAGCCACTAAGATGGAATTATCAATAGAAAGGTATTCCAAAAAAAACAAACAAAAAAGAAGCATTGAAATGCATAACTATCAGATGGTTGAAACCAGGGTCTCCTACATAGAACACATGGATGCAAATAGTCTGGGATATTTATTTGATGGAAGAAATCATATACTCTTTAAGGCTTCAAAAGCTGTTTTTAATACAAGGCGGAGTACAAAGGATTGCCCTTTTGTATCAGTATAAACCATCATTGCGCTTAAGAAAGAGTGGACCATCTTACGTCACAAGGGACTTCATTGTTCGTTTTTTATTTAGCTTTTATCTCTCTTTAGTTATCACTCTCTCTGTTGTATTCATTGTTATAATGTTTGTCAGTATTATTGCTGTCTCATCTCCTTTTGTCAAATTATATTGCAGAAGACATACATCAGTGAGAGACAGAAGAATGTAACTGGAAAAGTGTCACTGTTGTTAAAAATAAATAAAAACTAAGTTTTAAAAGAAGAGGGAAAAAAGGGTCTCTTGTCACCTTCAAATTTGGTAAGCATGCTCGTGTGGTTGTAATGTTTTGGAGTCGGAACCCGTGGAAATCCCAGTACCTGGGTCAGTGACCCCGAAAAGACTGACTCCAGCATTAAAAGGCAATCAGTGCACTGCGCTCAGTCATTTATCATCAAGAGGGACCCTGCCTGAATGAGGAGTTAAATTACCTGACGGTAAAAAGTGAAAATGGAGAGCAGTAGAGGGATCTAAGGACAGCAAGAGGAGAAAGAAGACAAAGGCAAAGAAAGGAGGGTTGCTGATGGGGGTTTGAGACAGTAGCACCAGGAGGCCTGTTAGGCTCCAGTGAAAGGAAAAAAAAAAAAAAACAGGAGTCAGCAAATGAGGGAGAAGAGGAGCTGTAAATGAAGGAGTAATGAAGCCGTGCTGGTGGGGGCAGGCGATCTATAATGAATGAAGCTGGGGGGGAGAAAAGAGGTTGTTATCTGGGCCTTCCTTGGTCTGTAATAAACACTCGTCCAATCACAAGCTTTCTGACTGACCTGGCAGAGGTGCAAGAAGCAAGAAGGCTTTGGTTTGATGTTTAATGATCTTCACAGTCTGGTTACCTGAGAAATACAAAGATTGATGTGTCCTTTGTAGTTAATGACAGAATCCAAATAAGTTCCTGTGATGGAAGAAATTGTATTTTTTGGGGGAGTTTTTTGTAAGTGGAGGGGAAAATCCAACACTGGAATATATATAGAAGGTTTCAGTTCAGTAAATTAACATTGGAAAGTGAACAGAGAATTAGTGAAACAGCTTTATGAAATTGAGAATCTAAAGATATTTAGATATGATGACAGTGAATATTCCACACAATGAAAATGGGAACATTTTTGAAAAAATACAAAAGGACTGATGTGGAATAAATAAATTTGTGTTTTAGACACGAGTCTACAATGTCTCTAATAAAGTGATAGTACACTGATAAAGAAAAGAGTGCTTGGATAAAGCCTTGTATGCTCTACGTTGCTATAACATCTATTGTAGGTATTAGTTGTTGAGTCCATGGGCAAGGCACTTTACTCGCCTTACCCACTGGTGCAGATTGAATAGCAGCTTCTGTCAGTCTGACCTAGTGTAGCTTTGGCTGCAGTGTAGCTAACTACCATCAGTGTTCGAATGGGTGAATGACTGATTGTAGTGTAATGTGCTATGGGATCCTATGATATAAGCAAATGCAATCTATTTACTATTTTACCATTTTACATAATGGGGTTTCAGGTTTTCAGACTTTTACCCACAATTCGACGACAATTGAAAATTCTGTATCATAGGTTTTACAAGCAGAAACACAATCACTGAATGCACAATAATGCCACAAGAGCCTCATTGTTCTAAATGAATCACCCTCTGATAAGTAGACTGTGACACAAAAGAAGGTTGCCAAGATAGATTACCCGTAATTTCAACTCTCTAAAAGCTGAGTAATATTTAGCATTGAGGGAACGTAAAGGCAGAGCGGAGAACAGAAAATCAAAGTTATGGTTCGGAAAACAGACATCGGTAACACAGGGATCATTTCAAGATAACAGCCGTAATCACACAAAACTATATGCCCCTAGTCTCAGAGTAGTGCCGCTTGTAGTGTGAATGATATGGGCATATCATCATCAGTCAAAAACATAAAGGCTTTTCTGAGCCACCCTGAGCAACACACAAGAGTAATGCTAATGTCATGTCTTTTAATGGAGCACTATTTTTTCCTGCAGTCAACAGCTCTATTGAAGACCTGCTATAAATCAACATAATGAGCCAGGGATCAGCATTAATTAGCATATGGGTTACACGAACACTGTAACTCTGTACATAATGGCAGATCTCATGCAGTTTTCATTATCAGCCTGGTGAGCGGCACGTATCACCAGATCATCTTTTCCTCGTCGGTTCTTCACCAGATCCTCTTAATTTGCCATCCGTGTAGCAGGTGCTTTGCTTTTAGGCAATTCAACAAAGATGGTAGTGACTGATGAAAGGAACAATAAAATAAGTACTTTGCTATCTAAGTATGTCCTGCTCATCAGCCTGGAAAGAATGAGAGCAGCACAGTTGAGTACAAGGAAAAACTAAAAAAAAAACAATGAAATTGGAGGCAAAATATGTGATATGGCTCCCTATGCTTCCAGCTTTTGTTCTTGTGCATGTTCCCTTTCTGTAATTTATTTATTTGCCTCCTCCAAAAGTGTTTTCTTTAATCCCTTTTCTCTTCCCCTATCCTCTCCGGCTTCCCAGCGAGAATCCAAACAAGCCAGGGGTGTTTATGGAGCCGGCAGTCGACTGGGAAGCAAACCTGCTGTAAAGGCTCGCCTGCTGGACGGCGAAAGCGCACCCTGTAGAGGCTCAGCGGAGCGATCTGTCAACTGAAGCGTCTGAGAATGCCTCTCTCAGTCTGCTGCTTGGCATAATTAAGCCTGGAGTCGCAGCATGCGGTCCAGACCCCCTTCAGCCCGGCTTTATCTGAAGAGACAGCATGTGCTGATAGACTGGCGAAGAGAACTATTTGTAAAATTGAGGGCCACAAAAAGCTCTGGTATGTTTTAGCCCATATGCCTGGTGTCCAGCTGTAGAGCCCCTCTATGGACTGCGACATGGTGGGCCGTATTCATCTGTTCATGTCAGAATTTGTTTTCTTCCATCGTGCACATCATTTTCTTTCTTTCATCTGTTTCACTGTGCCGTTCTCTCTGACCTTCAGCGATTTCTGGTGCTCTATTAAGCAACGTGAGCCAAGCGATAAAATGTCAATGCCACTGCGAGCTACTTGAGGTAAATCATGAAAAATTAGATGAACCACAGTTAAGGCTCAGTGTTGTAAAGGGCTCTGCGGAACGTTTCACACTGTTTTAATTGCTTTAATGCTGTTGCAATGCAACCATAACTTTCTGTGATTTTATATAAAGACAGAAGTAACAGAGTAAATGTAAAATGATTAACGGCTATCTAGCTTTCTCTAGAAATTAAAATCTGAATAGAGCGCTTAGGCAAGAGGCACATGTGAACTCTGGAGGAGCTGTAGAGATCAATTATTGAATATCTTGAAATAAATTAATTAGAAAATGTGTTTGTTTGCATGTTTTAAACTCTTTGAGTTAAAGACAAATTTACCACAAACCAGCATACGGTCAATGTGGATTAAGTATACCAGACACATGACAACAAACCTATTTTGCTTGTGCTATATTTAAATGAGCAATCTGTGCAAAAGAAAGATTTTGCTTGAAAGCAAAATTTTACAACAGTAAATAAATTGAGGCAATGATGGGCTAATACCAGAACAGCTGCTCTATTTGGTATTATGAAATGGAAAGTAAATAACCTTTCCTGATTATTCTGCACACAGAGAGGAAACAGCAATAATACCATCTCGCTATGGATTGTTCACCATGAGGAGATAAGCCTGGGGAAATATACATTTGCCTCAGTTTCATGTTAATCCTTATCTTGTCTTTGCGAGTCAAATGAAATATAAGAGCAGCCACAATGCTGCCTCAAATATCAGTACAGTTATATTATAAAGACAGACATCATGCTGTCTAAACATGTATAATGTCAGATATCATATGAATCTGTATGAATGTAAAGGCTTGCATAAAGAAGAAGAAGAAGAAGAAAAAAGGAATCTCTAACAATGACTCAAACAGAACGGCAAAACCACCAAGCCACTTTAAGTTCAAATTTACAACTTTTTCTGTTTCTTTAGCTCTGTCATGTCAACTATTTTAAACCATCTGAAAATAAACTAAATTTTGTGTCTGTATGTATTTTTCATAATGGACACTTTCCTTAGACGCAGCCATCAATTTACTGCTCTGCCTCCATTGGGATGTCTGAAAAGATGTGCCTGTCATAAAATGGACTGACCTGGGCAGCAGCTGTGTCCGTATTGTTAGCTCCAGTTCCCCCCTGATGATCTTGATGAAGAATACATTTCAGGACCCATAAATGTTTGCTGAAGTGTTTGGGGAGGTTGTGTTAAAGATAAAGCTGTGTATCTTTTGTGTGTGTGTGTGTGTGTGTGTGTGTGTTCAATGTTTAGACTCCTGTGGTACAAGTTGATGTTACAGACACCAAAATGGGTGCCACCCTTTTTAAAATGTGTTCATGTCTCACACCCTTTGACGGAAATGGCTCTGCTTCATGATTTCTTGAACTAAAACACAACTGTAAACACACACACATCATGAAAACACACATTATTTAAATAGATGTGGCAAGGCAAGTGAGACTTTATCGGGGAGGTTGTGCTTAAATGTCAAAACCTTTCAATAGATTGTCTTTTTTTTCTCACAGATGACCTTTGATACTTGAGCCAAAGGCTTCTAATATGTAAAACAGTGAGTGTTCTGGGATTTCTGATTATGTGTGACTGACAAATATTGCAATATATGGCTTACAGACATGTATTACGACTGATCTCCTACAGCAGAGGTGTCAAGCTAATTTTCATGTCGGTCCACATCAAGATCATGACTGTCCTCAATGGACTAAAACTACCCTTTAACAAACTGCTAAAATTGTCCAATTGACTCTTTTTTTTTTAAGGTATTAAAATGCTATCAACTGCAAAAGGAATTAATTACATGTTGGCAAAATTTGAATTTTTCTTATCTTTCAAATGACTATTGATTTTTCCTTTTACATTGTTGCATATAATTTTGTATTTTTTAAAGACTAAAGATAGTCTTGAGTTGTTGGAGCCAGAACCAGCAAGGCAAGCCCGTCTTATTGCTGGCATTCTGCTTGACAGACCAGAGCAGAAACTGTGTTGTCTTTTCTGGAGATGTTTCCTCCTGTCACAACTTAGCATCTAAGTTCTAAAAATAACAAAAGGTCATAATGTGCAGATACAGCCTAGCGAGCTTACGGCTATTTCAGTAAATAACGGTTAGCAATAGCTGATTGTGCTCAGTTGTGAGCACAATCAGCTATTGCTGTTGTCAGTCTGTGTAAGTCCAATACCATGGACTTACACAGACTGACAACATTTCTGCAGACAGGTTGCCAGAAGTCCATTAATGTTGCACAACCAGTGAGAGTTTTTTTTTGTTGTTGTTGTTTTTTTCCGCTTTGGTAAGGAAAAAATGCAGCCACATTTATGTACTGGCACCTCTTGTCTCATTTTAGAATTGGTGTAGCGACCGACTGATAATTGTGCAAAAAAATGCCAGAAGGGGCAATGACGTTTATGGCACACGGCTGAGAAAATGAAACTATATCACTTAAGTTTCAGAAGTAGTCAAGAATAATGAACTAATTTAAAAAGGAATTTCCCATAATGTTCTATGCAATCGCCACAAATAATCCTTTATGATGCAGAAATGGTTCTAAATGGAACCACAGCTACAGAAAACACTGCAGCTTTAATGTCCAATTAAATTGACTTCACTGTCGGTTCATGACAGTACAAAAAGAAGATAGCAAAAGTATGACTTGTTTTTGAAGAGTTGCCAGGAGAAAGCCTATTTTCTGTAAAGAATACGCCAACATGAATTAGGTTTGCCAAGTCACCCCTGAGTGGCCCGTAAGACTTGCTTGAACAGAGGACACCAATGTTAAGATCTTTACTAAAAATGCAAAGCGGCATCTCTTGAAAAAATCTGACACAGCATATCATCTCAAACACCTTTCACTAGCTATTAAGCACGAGGGTGGAGAAGAGGATTTGAACTTACGGTAGGATGTGGGCACCTTGGAGCAAAACTATTTTATCGACATTTTTATCCCATCTGGAAATCTACGATAGAAATGCAGGAAAAGAAAAGAATCAGCGTATTGCACTTGTGACCTGCTGTGGTGGATTGTTTAGAAAGCCGCGCAAAAGCTAACATCTCCAGATCTCAACGATCTGAAACAATTATAAGGAGAAGAGTGAATACAAATAACTAAAACTCATACATAAGATTGGTACTTTTCCACACAGATTTTAATACTTATTGAAACTCTTGGATGCTTTTTTTCTTGGCTTTTGCAGGTTCTAAGATTAAATAATTTTAGAACATGGAGCATACCAGTTTATTATTTATTAAATTCTGATGCATTAATCTTACATTGAAAAGCGGAATACTTCTTTTTATGGCACAAATTTTTGTTCTGAAAAACTTGCCTTGCTGTTTTTCACCTGTATGTAATCGACAATAAACACATGTTTATTGTCGATAAACATGTGTTTATAATCGACAATAAACACATGTTTATTGTCGATTATTGTTCATTGTCCTCCTTCTTACCGTCTATTTCACTTTACCTTGAAATAATCCAAATACTTAGAGTTTAGCATCAAAGTAAAACTCATGTCCAGAAAAACATTTACACATGCATGTTCAATGGATCAATCACAATTCATCTAGAAAGCTATTATTTTAGCCGTCATGGCTTAGATATGCCATGATGGTGCACATAGGTACTGTTAGAAGGAAGAAAGTCAGGCAGAGAAATAAACACAAAAATAAGCAGCAAAAAGCTACCATGAATTTTCTTTCCGGTGCTCGGCTTGACCCCTGCTGCTGTAGAAACAGCCCTTCAGCCCAATGTACCTTATAAACGCTGGAAAATCAATAGCAAAATTGTGACTGGGCTGACAGAATATGATGGTGTGAAGGATTGTTTCAGCTCTATTAGTTAAAGATGCCCTGTGGACTTCTGATAAAAATATTTGTTCAATCTTATTTTTTATTTTTTAGCCTTTCACAAAAAAAGGTAGCTTCAGTTTGGATATTAGAGACAGGTGGAAACATTAATCTCAGGCTACAAGCACTTGATTAAGAGTTTACTGGTTTTACAAACTGAAAACGCTGGTATGGGGGACAGGTGTCAAAAAGCTTATAAAAGTCATTACATTTGTTTTGGTGTCAATTAATTGAAAGCTTAATCTTATCAATATTTTACTATTCTAATGACTTCTCCGGTTACTGTTTCAGACTTTCCATCAGTCCCTTTAAAATCTTTACTTACTGGCTATACAATCCAGACCAGCTAACCTTTTGCACATTTACAGGAAAAACAAATATGCTGTTTGGAAACATATCCAGTCGTGACAAATACAGCCAGTGCCGTTATTCTTTTCTTATTGTTAAAGTGTAGCTACTTTTGCATCACATAATTGTTGTTTAGTTATGCTCACCATGTTATGTTGGAGAAATATTTGTTTTTCATTAGGCAAATATTGCAACAAAAGAGTTGAGTGTAAATCTTCAGAGGCTCCTTATATAAGATATTTGACTGCAATCTCTATATAGTTAAATCTGAAGTGCAAAACTGACCTCTATAAAGCTTTACATTTAAAGGTTTCACATGAATTTTATGTTGGGTTTTTTTTTGGAGAGAAAAACAAAAAGTCTTGAACTCAAAATTCCTGACCAAAAGTTTTGCCGAAATTCATAACTGAGGTTGTTGCCTCTGCTTTCTGACTGACTGTTGATTAAAATCTCCCCACTGCTCCCCTTTTAAGACATCTGGACTACACCCTTCAGAATCACAGTATGTACTGCAGCGAGGAATCAAGTATTGGTGTGCTGGGTATATTGTTATAGCACATTCATAAACCTACATCTCTCTGAGCATGAAGCTCAGAAGCTAGATAGAGATGAAAGAGCAAATCAAATTTCTCTCCATAATCTCATTCTTAGCAGAGTGTGTGCAGCCCTGAACTTCCATATCCATCTTTAATGTCTACTTTCTGTGAATGGAGCACCTTCCTATATTCCTTTAGATATTAGGTGTATCGAGTTCATTTCTTCTTTTTCTTTATCACTTCACCAACCATCCACACCTTAGCATCTGGTAAACAGGCTGTGGAAGGCAAACAGAGCAGTTTGTTTTCATTTTACCAGGGTTGAAAACTTATTTCAGCAGATGCCGAGAAAATCATATTTCACCGCCAGATATCAGTCCCCCTTGATGTTGATGCATTACCTGAGTCAAGAATATTCCCATTCACTCTCCAAGTAATTGCATTTAGATTTCACCACCTGCAGACAAGCTGAAAAATTCTGAATTGTAAACAAAGCAGAAAAACACAATTATCCTGTTTTGAAAATGCACCGGAGGGGGTTCAGAGTAAATTACACTATCTGGGACAGTGGTATGTTTGATAGCTGGAGTGCAGAATAGATAAAGCCCACATCAGCAGTCCACTCAGTCATAATTAAGCTGTTGGTCAAAACAGAAATAATTTAATTGACAACATTCAAGTGATGTTAATCCAGATTACTTGCTTATTTTGAGTCAGCTTTTCACTGCTATATTCTCAGCTAAGTTATAAAAACAAAAAACAAAAACGGAAACAGTAATAGTTAAGGGGATTTTTTTGAACTCTGATGGAGTTCAAATAAACATTTGAAAATAATTTCAGACTTGGCAATCTGCGTCTTGTTCTCATAGCAATTAAAAGACATAGCTCATACTATGATTATGAAAGCTCTAGATTTACTTTTGTTTGCAAGACGGTAGCATCTGTTGCCATTTTAATAAAATAGTTGTTTCTCTTTCTGAACATTGATGGTGTGTAGAAAGTTGTTCAGTTTCTGATAAAGTTTTGCAATTTGCTGAAGATTGGTGCTGCCACCTGGAGAACGTTGTCACACATTAAATTGTATGCTGCTTTCTTATTGGAAACACCATGCATGAAAATTTCTAATCTAGATGATGAAGAAAGGTACAAATCTCTGTAGCTATACAGTGTCTTTAGCTACTAAAAAGTTTAATATAGAGCAAAGAAAAAAACAATTTGTTTTCTACCACCATTTCCCAAAGGTGCACCCACTTTCCATCTTACTAAGGCGATGTGAAATATTCAATCTAAAATGATTTCACTGGCTCTAACTGATTTTCTTTTTCCTCAAAAGCTGTTTAATCTCCCATCTCCCTTTAAATCTATGTGCAGAGTTGCCAGCTCTTGAATAGCAAAAGGAATGAGACTGGTATGAATGAGGTCAGCATTAAAAAAAAGTGTGAAGTTACTAATACTTCTTAATTTTCATGAAACATCTAAAAATATGCTTTGGTCAATAATACTTTGTCATGAATACAACAGAAAAAGCTGCACATTAAAGAAAGCCATCCACCGTGGTTTGCTCAAGACACTAAAAATATGTAACAAAATACCACTGTGTTCAGAATATTGAGTCATATCAGCAGTGCTTGAAAAATTGCTTTCCTTTGGCTGCTCATATGAAGTGAGAACTAGTGTAAAAGTGATTGAACCTCAGAAGAATGAGAGTTGGTAACGTTGCTATTTGCCAAGATAACTGTATGAAAATGCTTACGGGTGATAAATTAGAATTAATAAGCAGATAATGTAACTACAGATAGCTGGATGTGGACATTATGCAGCAAAAAAAGTTACCCTGATTGGTGTCTTTACCTTCCAGCCATCAGAGAGCACTGTGTTACTACAGCTAGCTCGGTCCTGCATCCTGTGCAATACAACGTAATTGGATGGTCTTTCCGAAGGTTCTGCAAGAGAACTTGAGATGGATGGATCTCCAAACCACTTGTTTTGACAGATAACTTCTCTGCTTTTAAATGTTGTAGTTAATGAGGTTTAACCAACTGCCGTCTTTGCTGTTCACCCTGGCTGCATACTGCCTGACCCCATCAGAAAAAATGCAACACAAGCTGCTGTGAGTCTGCTGTAATGGAGTTGGAACAGAGAGATCTTTGCTTTATGGTACTTATGTTATATACTTATGCATTTTGAGCCCTTAAGTAGGAGTTGCTTGAATCCCAACAATAATTACATGTTACCATTTGTGCACTGTTGCCTGCTCCTCAGCACAATAACTTTTTATTACAACTTTCACAAAATGCATCTCTCTCTCTCAGAGTTGCATAATGTGCTACGCTTTTCTAATTTAAAACATTACCATAAAAGCAAAGTCCTCTTCTAACTTTATCATTAAAGGCTCTACAGAAGCAGAAAGAGGGAGGTGGGAGGGAAAAATGGGGGGCTGTTGAGTGTCTACTGATGGACTAACTCAATTTTAGGGAACACAATGGAGCCACAAACTGATTTCCAAAAGGCAAATTGTCATTCTCAGCAGTATGGCACCTGTCTAGTGAGTTCATCATCCTGTGCTGTGGGTGTGCTTGTGAGAGGAAGCTGAGACCAGAGGAGATGGCCGCATTAATGTGAGGTCTACGACTGGGCGATTTGAAACTGAAAGTGTTTGAAATGCATATGAAACGCACTGAATCAAAAATCAGCAATGCTTTTGGAATCCATTCATAGAGGAACTCAATTGGTTTTGGCCAGATTGAGTGGGCGAGCAGGTGGGGATCGAGCAAATCGACCCAGACACTGATGCTGTTGCCTCGGAGACAGACTGAGAGCCCCCTGATCCCCAGGACAACATGTCGCCTTGTCTTTGTACTTCGAACCCCCCACTTCCACACCAACTAACCCATCTGCACCCCTCTAAACACACACATTCAAGCCCATCCTCCACCTCTATTATTTCTTCATCTTTTAGGCTGGGGGTGCACCATCAGATGTGGGTTCCTCCCTTCTCCATTTAGGGCTCCAATTACAAACCTGTCTGCATAGATTAAGGAGGAAGCCTATCTGACAGCTGGAAAACACCTCCACGTGTTAGCACATGCCAACACACAGACTGCGCAGTGCACGCCAAGAACACAAGCTACCCCTGATCGGCTTGTGCAAACCAACATCACCCTCGTGCTCGTCACTTTGCTGCTTCGCTCTGCAGCATTATCACCTACCAGATCTTCTCAGTGACATATCCGTACCCACACTGTCACCTCGGCAAACCTGCACACATAAACCCCCCTTAGGAACAAAGCAGGGCTTTGCCACCTGTCACATTCACAAAGAAACAACAAGCTTTAATGAGACGGAGAACTCCTAATTGGAGGCGCCGTCTTCTTTAATTGTTGTAGAAACGATTCTAGGGGTTAAAACAGATGTTAGTTCATCTGAACTCCTCTGTAGTTCAGATGCACAATCACAGCTGTCTGAACATCTCTCCAGCTTTGTTCAGTTTGAAGTATGTTGCTATGTTCGATGACGGCCTGCAATACCAATTCAACCGTTCTCTCTAGCTCCTATAGGCATACAATGTTTTCTTTCACAAGTTCACACTGGTGAATAATGGTTCTCAGTCCTTATTGTGAGGTAGGGGGAGGGTGATGTGCTAAGGCTAATTGAAATTTTTTTGAGGGAGTTCCTCAAACAAAGCAGAATGAGCTGTGCTTCCAAAAGGATAAAAAACTGAAAAAAAAGTCTGTTTTAAATAAAAATGTTAAATCTTTTTGTATCTGTTTACACATTTTTTAACCAAATTAAGTTGATGAGGGTTTGTGCTGTTAGTGTAGACATTCTCACCCACTGGAAAACATACAATAAGAATTGGCTGTCCTCCAAGACTTAGCAGCTTTTGCCTGAGGGAAGAGAACACACACAAGTGTTTTACTTCAGAGAAAGGAAAACAAGCACCAGTCTTTTCCCTGTAGCTGGTGTGTAATTGCAAAATGCACCAGCACCTTCAAGAAACAACAGAATGTCACAGCCTTTTCCCTCCACCCAATTTCTCTCCCATTGTTCTGCTCTCCCTGTACAACCAGAACCCATACATTTACCAGTGATTTCTTCAGCCGCAAAATCCCCTGCTACTCCTCAGGACAAATCCACATGACCCAACCATAAAATAACACGCTCGAGCATCTCATCACACCTCGGTCTGCTGTGAGACCTGCCGGCGCTTCACTCATTACTGTGGGCTCAGATATCAGAGGCCAGGGGTGTAGTTATGGTTGTGGGATTACGGGCTCGTTCGGGGTGGGGGGATCGAAGCTTGTCCTTTGGGCCTTAAACCACATCACGAGCAAGCAGGGACTCTGACTGCTGGTGCATGAAGGAGGAAAAGGCACGTTTCATGAACCATGACTTGTCACTGCACTATACACAGCCTTCAGGAACCGTACCGATGGTAATTGTAAATCCTGCCTTCAGCTATATGTAGCAGCAAAACACCTGTCTTATAGTCCACTGACAGGCATCAGCTAGTCTGGTCTCAGTAAACAAGTCTCTAGAGAGTGTTTGATTTTTGATTTTTATTTTGTGTTCTTTATCTTCTAACCAGCAAAGCAAAGTGTGTCCACTCTCATGACGTATTCCTGGCTTTGTTTCACCTATCAGTCTATCTCTCTATGGTGTGAAACTGCAACGGCATGTTGGAGCACTTCTGAATTTAAAGCATCCAACCCTCTTTGGTAGAAAATACAACATATCGTGACAACATTGACAAGAGGTTCGGCGTCCATCCAGTTACAAACTATACATGTGGTCTGCATGGAGCAAACATCACCCTCTACAGGTCAACTGATTGACAAAACCAGCTCAGTATGTAAAAGCATGTTGTGTACACATCCAAATGTGTGAATGAGGAAAAACACATAATACTAAGTTTTTACTAAAGCTGTTTTTTTTTTGTTTTTTTTTTTATCTCAGTCCCACACATCAAAGTGAAGACTTGCTATGGTGTGTTTGTTGTGATGTCATCTGCCTTTATTTATTGATGCTTATGAGTATTTGGATGTAGCTCAGACATTCTGCTGCTTCATTTCTGTTCAGTCTATAAATTTGCTTTAGGATTTGAAAAATCCTTTTTTGTTTTTGAGCCATCTTTGCATGCATACATGACACACATTTGAGAACATTGTGTTTTGGAAAATGCTGTTATATATTGTATTTTAGGCCACTGGAGAAAGGCCCCAGCTTCTCCCAGCCCTCCACTCCCCCATGACCCTGAAAAGATAAGGGGGTATAGAAAACTGATAATTGGATGTTTTTAAACATAGTTTTATTTTACTTTTGTTGTTTTGCTGTTTTTTAAACCGTCATCTGCTTTGTCAATGTGTTTGGACTACGATATTTCTGTTTCCTAAAATTAGCAAATTTTCAAAGTCATGCTTATGAATTTGTTGCTTTTTGTAAATCACCATATGCTCCATCTTGTATAGCTTGCAGTGTCTTGGGCCTTATTTCCAGCTTTTTATTTTATTTTTTCTTTTAATGAGTTGTTGGGTAAAATCTTTGAAATGTCTGGGTGTTACGTGAAATAACATTTCCTTGTTTCAATTTGCTACTGTACTTTGTTTCTCTTGTGATTAGCATTTTGAGGTGAAAGCATGAGCTCACTTACTAACCAGCCAACACTAAGATTCAACTCCAAAATTAAGACAGCAGAACAATGTTCTGTTTTTTTTAATAACGTAATAAGAGAGCTTCATTTAAACAGCAGCAGAAAATGTCTACATGGACATAAACGAGGAACTCTTCCAGACTGTAGCATCCAAACTCAATATCTTTGTAATTGCTGCAGTTTTTGACAGATGTGCCTCGTGTTTCTTCCCATTTCCTGCCTTACTGAAGTTAGCAAGCCTCAAAGGACACCAAGTGTTGTCTTCCTGAATGATTTGCAACCACTGAGGGGCTTCATGTTAGATTAATTTCTGACAACTTATGAAGAATACATCTACAGACTCATTAAGGTTCTTAAATTATGGACTACAGATTTGTTCACATTATTTTTCTTCTAAACATTCAAACAAGATTTTAAATTATATTTAAATTACTGACAGCATGCACTGCTTGAAAAACCCTACCGATTTAATAAGCACAATTTATCCAGAACTTTCTCACAAAGAATTTCAGATTGGCATCTGCACCAGCCTCAAAAATGTCCCTCTTAGCAGACTGTAGTCTGAACTTCAAATGCCAAAATCTTCAAGGAACCTGATACATTGACTTCCCTCGTGCATACACCACAGCATTTTATCTTCCAAGCACCTTCTGATTTAACGATTCTTATAAAGGAAAAGGTTGTAACTTCAAGCAGCAGATGTAGGAATTCTTTTCAACAGTAATAGTACACCTAATTGTCTGAGATACTGAATTTTGGGTATTCTTTACCTGTAAGCCATAATCACTAATCATCACTTTCTGAGATGACTAGCAAGGAATATTGCACTTTTAAATCATATTCTAATTTTTTGAAGTGTACTAGTGAATGTCCTGTGCTTGTATTGTGCCTTATCTTGTCCAGAGTGCCCCAAAGCCCTTTACACTACAATGCAGCCATTGATGGTAGTGAGCTACATTGTGTCCACATCTAACCTGGGGAAGGCTGCCGTGCATCTTGTCACTGGTGACAAGACTCCTTGCCACAAGCAGGCCAGGTCTTTCACCCAAGGACACACCTCCAAGAAAATCAGAAAAAATGTTTTTGAAAACAAGTCAGGGGATGGATACAAAAAAGAATCTCTAAGGCATCCTTAGAACATCCTCTGGTGTTAAATTCATCATCAAGAAATGGAAGCAATATGGCACGTGTGTAAATCTGCCTGGATCATGTTGTCCTCACAAACTGAGTGAGTGTGCAAGAAGGAGGCCAGTGAGCGAGGCCACCAGAACACTTCTGACTTCTAGAAGGAGTTAGAAGCTTAAGCAGCTAAGATGGGAGAGACTTTGCACGCAACAACTGTTGTCTTTATGGGAGAGTGGGAATGAAAGGCTTGACTAGAGTTTGCCAAAAGGGACTTGGGAAACTCCATGGTCAAGTAGAAGAAATATGTTTTGGTCTGGTGAGACCAATGAAGCTTTTTGGCCACTAGACAAGGTACCATGTTTGGTGAACACCAACAAACACACCACCATCCCCACTGCGACACCTGGCGGCATCATGTTTTGGGGAGGCTTTTCTGAAAAAGATAGAAGATAAAATAAATTCATCCAAATAAAATCCTGGATGGAAATTTGTTTCCATCTGGAAGAAAAGTACAGCTTCAGGGAGCATTTATGTTCCAGCAAAACACTGAACCAAGAACATCCAGCTAAAGCTACACAGAAATGGTTTGGAGACAACAAGGCGGATGTTTTGGAATGGCCAAGTCAAAGTTCAGACTGGAATTCGACAGACGATTTGTGGTAGGGCTTAATAAGGGCTGATCTCCACGCAACCTGACAGAGCTGGAATGGATTTTCAAGAAAGAAAGTAGTAAAACTGCAAGGTCCAGGTGTGAAAACCCAATTGGGACCTGTCAACACAGACGCCATACTGTGACTGCAGCCAAAGGCCTGTCTACTAAATAATGGCTTGAAGGGGATGAATATTTATACAATCACTTATTTCATACCAAATCTTTCAATTCAGTTATTATTTTGTAAAAATCTGTTTTCACTTGGATATTAAAGGAGTACTTTTTGAGAAAAAAGTTTTTGACAAAAATCCCTTTTTTATATTGTGATTGATTTGCAAAAACAACAAAAATGTAAAGCATCCAAGGGGGTGAGTACTTTTTATAAGCATTGGGTTTTTGAATCTTCTGATACATACTTCATTGAAGTTTCCCAAGCAAAGGGTACAATGTTGCATTCCAGTTTAGGTTTTGAGCTGACCACTTTGGTTGTCTGGTTCTATCTAGTCACGACACAAAAAGAGCACATGTGTATTCTCAAAACAAATGACCCACTTGCAGCCCACCTTGGGATCATTAGAGACCCACATGGGCACCATTTTATGAGTCAGAACAACAGCTCATCACTCACTCATGAGAGACCCTCTTGGGACTGTTTGCCAGGTGGGCATCGCACACGGCTTCGGTTCAGGATATTATTTTTGTCATGCAAACTAATGAGCACCTGGTAAGTTAATTCTGGAGGCAGCACATCTGATTAACAGCTTTAAATATACTTAAATGTATTTACAAACCAGCCAAACAACTAAAGTGGCTTCCACTGAATAAATGGCTGCACCGCATTCTTAAGCTCGAAATATTTCCCACCTGGAAGTCATGTGGGCGTCCTTCTTGCATCTACCTAATCGCTGTTCGGGAGCAAGCATTTCCTCTAATAGATCACAAAGTCAAAGTGACATTGGGTGCAGATATGGTAAGAATGTGATTGTGTGTGTGTGTGTGTGTGTGTGTGTGTGTGTGTGTGTGTGTGTGTGTGTGTGTGTGTGTGTGTGTGTGTGTGTGTCTCAGAGGGGGTTCCTGAATAAGGGGGTTGGGCAGAGTCCAAACCTGACAATACAATCACCCTTCAGTACTCCCATATGGGCAGTCTTCAAGGAGCCTGGGTTTCATCAGGTTTTGTATTTCAGATCTATTGATTATCTGCACTGAGGGGACTCTGTGACAAACCCTCAGCAGGACTTCTCCATCAGTAATGAGTAGGCTAACCTTTTCACAAATACACACACATGGTCATACACACTTGCTCTTCCGTGTTATTGGTTCCCAGGTTATGAAACAGAGACGTGGGGATGTGGTCCCTGGGAAAAGCTTTAAAATCTTGAGCTGACATTGTTTTTGATTATTTTTATGCTGTGTATGCAGTCACCTGTGAAATGGCAAAAACCTCAACGTGTACAACCTTTCCCTTTTGTTAATCTTTTCATCGTTTGAAGCTGACGGATTCAACTTCACTGACCAGGGTCCTCTCTTCTGAAGAGATGTTTATCTCGGTGACCTTTAATCAACAGTGATCATGGCAGGCACATGTAATGAGAAAAGAGAGTTTTTAATAAATAAATAAATAAATAAATAAATAAATAAATAAATAAATAAATAAATAAATAATACTTTGTGTTATCTAAGGAGATCTTGATGAATATACGTTGTCTTTTCTTTCCCCTTTCTGTGATATCAGTAAATGTATTACTAAAGGAAAACGTGAAGATGGATCGAGCGCGCCATCTAGTGGCCGTGGGAAACATGACGTTCCATGATTTCGCCGTCGTAAAAATAACACCACGTGGACACAACGCTTTACGGCAAATTGTGAGCATGGCTTCTCAGCTGATCTGTAGCGAAACTCAAAGCAGGTGAATAAAATTGGTATTCATTCAGAAATAATGACTATGCTCCTCCAGGTACTAAATATCCCCCAATTGTTGTCCTTTTAGGGTGAGTTCAGTGCTGAACAGAGACGTAAAGCAGTATGGGAAAAAGTTTATGTTCGACTGTAATGAAGAAACCTGCTGGAACTCAGACCAGGTAAAAATAAAATAAAAATATAGTGACAGCTTTGTACCAAGTTCATGTTATTATTTTATTTTTTTAACTTTACAGTAAACAGTGTTGCATCGTGCAGAAATAAAGCTGATTTAAACACCTAGTCTGGTGAAGATAACTTGGGTTAGACCAGAACTTGGTGTACACAACATCCAGAAGAAGGTTAGGAGGTGGTATAATGGTCTGGGGACACTTTTCTCTGCACTCTTTAATCCCTGTAGCATGCCGACTTTGACCCTAAAGCCTGGTTACTCTGTTTCTGTTTATCTGGTTGCTCAACTTTCTCCTTCTTCTTCGGTTGTGCAAAAAGTGAGTGTAGCAGCCAAAGATGGTTAGTTCGACTCAAAGTCCTCATATTTTCTACCATTTGGGATTTTTTTTCTCTCCAGCATTTCTTCTTCTTGAAAGTCAGACTTGACTAGATGAGATAAAAAGCTGAGACCATGTTGGCCTAATAATGATAAGGATGCTTTTTAAAATAAGCGAGACATTAAATGATAGTTTGCCTTAACACAGTCAGCTTTATTGAGTTAAGAATTGTATTCAAAATAAGTATGTGCACCAAGCACAGTATTACAAAACATTCATTAGCATTAGCATTCTGTTGGGCATTTAGGATACTAATTGACCAAGACTTAAGATTTTTTTGCAGAGATGTGTTGCTCTAGCTTTCTAAAGGTGCAACTGCAGTGCAACTTATTAATAGATCCTAAACTTTTTAACGTTGACAACAATGATTGTCAGCAAAAATAATTATTTCAGCTGAACATGCTGCATGTAAATGTTCTTTTATTTAATCAGAACTAAAGATATCAGAATTTTTTATTTGAATTTGGTTGAATACGTATTTACTAGAAATGATGATAAGCCATTAGGGTTTTGTTCCTATGTGCAGCATATTTTCTAGACTTCCAGGAGTTCAGAAAATATAAAACTGCATTTTGTATGACATATTGTACTGTCCACGTCACAGTGTGGCTCAATCATTGTCTTCTCTTTGTCAGGGGGACTGTCAGTGGGTGATACTGGAGTTTCCCCAATCGGTAAAAGTCTCCGAGGTGAAACTCCAATTCCAGGGCGGCTTCTCGGCTAAAACATGCAGATTAGAAGGTAAACGCTGCGGTTTCATGAAAGAAGTAATTGCCATTCTAACTTTAGAGTTTCCTGTAGCAAACGCGACAAGATGAGACAAACTATTTTTGTGTTTGTGCTTTCTGCAGGTTGCTGCAAAGATGGAGACTTCACAGCGCTGAGCAAGTTTTACCCAGAGGACAATAACTGTCTTCAGATATCCTCACTTAAACGTTTACATTAGGACTACAGTCATGCATGTTGCATGTTCACAAGACATGTCTGCAGGTTCTTCTCATTAAATTAAACATTAGGGAAAAGCTTAATATTGCCACGCAAGTCATTTTTTTTGTCAAAAGTGATTTTTTAATTTTGTTTTTGCCTAATTTATATTTTGGCAATTAAAAGGCAGTGATATATTTTCTTTCTGCCAAAATCACTTTTGGCAAAAAATTACCTGGGCGATAATTTTAGGAAGGTGACGATACATTGTTAATATTTTACTTCAAAAAGTGAAACTTGTATGTTTATAATTGTTCACTACTACTTGTCTAAAAAAATTTGTAGACTCATTAATCTTTGTGTGATGAATTTATATAGTTGGATTTTCACTTTTCCAGCTGAAAAAATTGTATTGAGAAGCACCTGTACATTAAGATGACTTGATGAAATGAATATATTAGTAAGGGCTTAAAGCCATTTTGAAGTGCCATTTTAAAAAATAAAAAAAATCAGAACGAAAACATTTGCATTAATAACCTAATATTTTTTCTTGTATCCAGCAGTTAATATAAAACTGAAAATGAAGCAATTTTACGTATTTGCTTTTCTTACAGAAATGTAACTGCAAAGAACAACAGCACACTTCCTGTTGCTGTTCAGTTCGGCTCATAATAGTTATTGGACAATATTTTCTGACCATGTTGTTCATTATCGCCACCCCTATTTTGTTCTTAACTCCACACCCACAGCTTTCCCATGCAGGAGCCCCCCACCGTGGACAAAGTAAAAATACTGTTTGAGAACAGCACCGACTTTTTTGGGAGAATCATTGTTTACTCCTTGGACATTTTGGGGGAAAAAACCTCATGAGCACTTTTTTTTAACGCTCTCATGAGAGAGGAAATAACCCGTGGCCAAAGTACAGGGTGGTGTGGTGACACTTGGAAAACATGTCATCTGTAGTGCCACCTTGTGAACTGATGCAAACGTGGCCTTTTTTGGTATTGCTGCGTTCAGACGCCTGTGTGGAAGTTTCACTTCGCGTCAGTAAGACAGGAAAATGCATACTCTGGACACTTTGATGGCCATAGTGATGTAAAAAGTTTGCTGCGTTTAGAAATGTATATTGTGCCTTTTGAATTACACGACCGCTTTATCGAAAAATAGCATTTTATTAAGGCGGGGGTTTTTTTTCCAATTCCATTAAAAACAATTCTACAGAACAATTGACATTTCATTCATTCTTTCAAAATAGATTTTACATAAATTGTCAAAAAAAATAAAAAATCAGTTATGTTTTTAAACTGTAAGTGCATAAATAAATCCATTTGTTTACATTTCTGTCTTCTGTTGTGTTTTCTCGATGAGA
This sequence comes from Alfaro cultratus, assembly GCA_903066825.1. Classification (NCBI taxonomy): domain Eukaryota; kingdom Metazoa; phylum Chordata; class Actinopteri; order Cyprinodontiformes; family Poeciliidae; genus Alfaro; species Alfaro cultratus. Next base: position 19,368 of record CAEFZX010030003.1, on the reverse strand, counting down.
TATTTTTACTGTCTCTAAATGTTGCATGGATGTGAGCGAAGCGTCTTCTGCCTAATGTTTCTACGGGTTTATTTGATGTCATGTTGGCTTGTAGAGTTTCAGGATGTGGTCCTCCAACACTTTCTGAACTAGAAGAGAAAGGGGAAAAATTTAATTTTTTACAGATCATTTATTACAACAGCTTTTAAAAATGGTTTAAATCGATAATTGTAATTATTGCCTTGCAAAAGTATTCATATACCATTAACTTTTACACATTTTGGTTAATTAAAACCATAGTCTTTAATTTCTTTATTTGGCATTTTATGCAAAAAAAAAAAAAAAACCTAAGCAAAAGTGATGGATTCATGGCGTACCTTTTTTTTTTTTCTTTCTTTTTACCAAAAATCTGAAAGTGTGGTTTTAATATTTATTCAAGACATTTTAATTTGTCATCCCTGAATAAAAGGTTGTGCAACAGATAACCAGAAGTATACGGAAGAGGATTAGGGCCACAAATAAATAAATAAAAGAATTCTGCCTTTTTTTTTTTCAGTGGCCCTAATCCTCTTCCGTAGAAGTGGGTAAATAGTTTGAGTGTATTTTAATCTCAGTGTAACTACAGCTGCACTTTGAAGGCCTTCGATGTTTTTTGTTTTTTTTAAGAACATTTGTGAACTGAACAGTCATGTAGAACAAGGCCATGAATAAATTTGTTGGGTGATTTGAAATAGGTTATGTCAAATAATAAGCCACTAAAAGCTAATAGCAGAACAATCTGATTAAAAATTTTAACTAGTTAACTTGCATTCAAAATGTGTTTTTTTTTTCTATCACATAAAATCCTAATAAATTACATTGCAGTTTGTGGTTTTAACATGACAAAATGAGAGCAAATGTAACTCCTTAGAGCAATCTAATACATACGTTTTTTGTGTCCAAGTGCAACAGCTAAGGCCATTGGACTGTAGCCAGAGTCTGACTCTATGGTCATATCTGCTCCTTTGGCTGTAAGAGATTACCATTGTTAAAATAAACCTGCTTTAACCGAGTGTTATTACTATTATTTTATATATAATTTTTTTGTATAAAAAAGGCATGCAATGTACCAAGTAGAGCTTCAACACATTTGATGTGGTTCCCTCGTACAGCATAAAGAAGAGGAGTTCCACCATTCTGAGAAAAAAAAAAAAAAAGTGGTTATATTTTAACATATAGCTTGTTCTGCTGATATATATTCAGCATGTGTGAAGGAAATGTCTAAAGTGCCAGCTGTACCCAGTCGTAGGTGTTAATGTCCACTCCATGTCTGAGGAGAGACTCGACGATGTCCACGTAGCCGCCAGAGCTGGCCAGAGTCAGGGCGCTCTCTCGCTCCCTTGCAATTGTATTGGGATCCGCACCCTTTAAAATATATTTCTATGAAATTTTCATTTCATTGAAAATGACACTAAGAGTTTCTATGTAATGCATGTCTCTTTTTTTTTCTCCTAACCTTTTCCAAGAGAAAGTCCACCATAGCTTTTTCTCCAAATGCAGCCGCCCACATGAGGGGTGTAAAACCCCGATCATCCTGCGTGGTGAGCACTGAGCTGTCTGCAAGATAAAAACACGAAACACTCGGAATTGTGGAATCAGGTACTTTTCAAAACAACAGGAAGGGATTTTCTTACCTTTACTTAGATGTGCAGCCACTTGCAAAACGTCACCCTGAGCTGCCAGCTGATGTATGGACAGAGCTGTTTGTTGGGAGGTTAAAAAATAACTGACACAAATAATCCAGAAACGATGATGAAACACCTACAGTTTTGACCAGAGGTTTCCATGAGTTCATGGGGTAATAAAAGTCATATCCATTTTGGGCTTTTAACTCTGATCTTTGTTTTGAGAACCATATTTTGAAATGTACTTCTTGTCAATGTGGTCAAACAGCTCAAACAGTTCCCTATAGATCTGCACCCTTTCAGTTCATGGCACTGTTAACTACTGTCACTGTGGCCAGTTGCACTGGTGCTCCAACATATTCCAGGTTATATTAAGCTTATGGAAAACATACTATAAATTATAGGTGTTCTACTCAATTCTTGTTTTTTGCCCTTGTGTGGATGGCTAGGATGCACCATCTAAAGCCCCAGATAAATATGGACTTTTGTGGCTACAAATAGTCTCCTGATTTTTGAAACTGCAAGTTTCTAAGTGCATTTACTTACAGTCTAATGTTGCTGGACGTACTGTTACTTCATTCCCACGCTGCTTGTTGGTCAAAGTAGTGGAGTGTTTAAAGATGTCATCCTCCTCCACATCCATCTCTAGAGTACCAATCAGAGAAAACACATCCGTGTTAGTGGACATGGATAGAGGTGATATTTCATTTACAGCCCATCCAATCTAAGACTACCATAATCAGATGACACAGAAGACACTGGTAGTGTAAAGTGTCAAGAATGTGAGCACATTTGTAAGATATAATACCGTTTGGATTTCCACGTGTTGAACTGGAAGAATGTTCAGCAGCATTAGACTGCTGAATGTGATGGCCATTTGTAACCTCTTCATCATCTCCGCTCTCCATCATAACTACATAAAACAATTTGATACCAGATTGTGTGTCTGCACAAACAAGTGAGACTTAACAAAAAATAGTTTATAAAAATCTGCGGGGGAAAATTCCTTACCTCATCCAGCCACATTCACAGACCCACTTCCTTTTGGGAAAACAGAAAGTGTACAATTTCCGCTCGAACACCGGATCGTTTCGGTTTCCGAACAGTTTAGAAAGTACACTTCTCACGTTGTTCAGTTTTTCTGCTACTTATAAACAATGTTAAGGGAACAGACAAGATGAAATATCGTTTGAATCAGCAGTCCGTTTCGGGTATCAAAGCATCTCTGAGTACATTCGCGAAGGAAAAGCGTTTGTTGGAGTCAGTGTTTCTGTCCGGAATCTCGTCGTGTTGCACAGACGGACAATAACACGGAAGCAGGAATCAGCTGACGCCTTTCCTCGCGCTGTTGGCTTCTGAGAGGAGAAACAAGCTTTTGTCATGGATGACCAAGAGATGCAACTGAAAGTCAGGAGAGGTAAACAGCAGCAAAACAAATCAGTACATGACTTTCTATTGTAACCATACATTAACGTTGCAGCGCTAAGAAATGGTTATTTAAGCTAGCGGCCAAGCTAAGTCTTAAATATAATACTATTAAGTGTTTGTTTCGCTGTTGTTATGTTTCATGGCACCAATTACACATTTAATGCGGTGTCCTGGCTTGTTTGACTCCACAGTGAGTGATAAATTCACGGAGAGTATGTATGTCCTGGCTAACGAGCCGTCAGTGGCTTTGTACAGGCTGCAGGAGCACGTCAGGAGGTCCCTGCCTGAGCTGGTGCAGCACAAGGTATTCCTCCTTCAGCTCGATGTTACTTACACCTTACAGCTGTCTGCAGCATTAAAAAAGAAAAAATATATATCATCTTCCAGCAACACATTGTAATTTCAGTGAACAATCATCTTTAGACTATCCAGTTATGAGTCTGAAACTTAATTACAAACAAATATTGGCTCCTGATCTGCCTAGCGCACTATATGTTGTGCTTTTTAGCTATGAATGGATTGGATAGTTTAACTAATCCTTATTTAATTTATTGATCCAGTGTAGTTATTCATATTGATGTTAGAATAATTATAGTTTTATAATTGCTTACGTTTTTATATATTGTTTAGATTTTAAGACATATTTAAGACACAGGCTGTCACTGCAACTTTCTTCTTTAAAGTCATTTTAAAGTCTTTAAAATGACTTTAAACTATGGGAATTGTTGAACAGAACAATTGTGGGGCCTGGGAGTTGTTATGTAAACCCAGGCTTAGCTTACCATGTACACTAAGCATACTGAGCTGTGTTACCAGCCAGCAGCAGATGATGAATCAAACAGATCACTTGGTGTTTCGGAGAAGCTTGTTTTTATTTGAATTATGTCATCCTTGTGTTTATTGCTGCACATTAGCAACAAGGATGTGGGAATTTTTTTTTTTTTTTTCAAAACTAATATATATATATATATATATTTTTTAAATGCCTCTAAATGATATATTGTATTTTAGGGAATTCTGATCAAATTTGTCAAAGTTCTGCTTAATAAACTTGTCATCTTTTCCCCATTGTCTCAATCTAATACTCAGTTGTCTAACATAACTTGAGTTCAAAATTAAGTGAATCACAGCTAATTTCAAGGAACACACAAACAAAAAATAGAATTTTTTTGTTCACAAAAACTTTTTTTTCTGCTGAAGTCAATTTTTCCGAGAAGCATGCTACACGATGTCTTTTAATCAACTTGCACTGTTAACTCTATATTTTGATAAACTCTATGTCAACATTTGTTTCTTTCCTTGTTGCTTTTTTTCCACAGACAGACATGCAGAGCTGGGAGGAACAGAGTCAGGGAGCCATCTACTCGGTAGAGTATGCATGCAGGTGAGAAGCTTCACAATGTTTGAATCAAGCAGAACCCCATCCGACAAAGTTAATTCTTGTATTTCTGTCTGTGTTTTGCAGTGCGGTGAAAAGTATGACAAACAGCAGTGTGTATTTCAAGAACATTGACACCCTTCTTCGACAAGCCATCACCATGAAGGAGCAGATTAGTAACTTTAATGGACGCAGGTACAAACATTTTGTAAATATGAGTTTAAATGTAACCCGTAGAAAGTTTATGTCCCCATCTATAAGCTTTAGTATGTGCCTTATTAAAGTACCTTAAACAATTCTAAACAGTCTTAGAGTAATTTTGAAGGGTACACTGGAGAACTTTTTTATATATGAAAATAAAAGTATATGGTATTCCATTTGCTGTGTTAAATCTGAAACATGGAAGCATTATTAATAATCTCTGATGTCTCTAAAACAGTGTTGGTAGAATAAAAAACTATAATGTCTCATGGACATTTGAACCTGGAGCCTTATTAGGAAAATATATAACATATTGATCCAGAACACAGTACAAAAGGACACTTAAAGAAAACCAAAAGAATCAAATTGTTGTTTTGATCTAGTCAAAGTTCAGACCAGCTCTTGAATGAAATGCTGTGGTGTTATCTCAAGAGCAGAGTTTAACCCGTTTAGTGTTTATCCCCTCCCTACATTTCACAAGGGCACAGCTGTGTATGACATGTGCTTCAAAATACACATTGTCTTGTTTCAGTTGAGTTTACTCCATTCTTACATTAACATTTTAAAATCAAAAACATTGAGTACAAATAACTTTTCATTTGTAGATCCTTCAGCAAAATCCTTTTGTCTGCCAACTGTCTGTTAGGAAGGATATTGTCAAGTTGCCATTATTTATTACGTTTTTGCATTTTGTAAGTTTATGCGTCCTTCATCACTTCTAACTTTTGAACTCGGCTTGTATGTGAGTAAGAACTGGGTTTTCAAAATAAAAAAAATAAAGAAATAATTCAAAGTAATGCCAAAAATTGCTCCTAATGTGAGACTGAAATTAAGCAGCAGGTTTGTACAATAAAAGCAATCATGTATATTTTCAATATATTTGGACACATCATTATTTGATTGAAATTTGAGCAAATATTAAAAAAAATAATATAAAAAAACTGAAAGCAAGATTTCATAACATGTTCAGTATTTTAAAAATTGCAATTTCTGGGTTGACTATTCGAGAGCAACCACCATCTCAGAGGCCTTTAAAAGCAAGACTACAGCATCTTATGTATTTGTTTAATGAATGAAACAAGACACATTTTTGCTTGCCACCTCCTGTTGACACAATTTGACACTTTGTGCTTTCATTTTTTAATTTGCATCATATTGCCTTTTTTTTTTTTGCTGTTATTTTAATTTATGCTTATTTTGAACCACTTTTCAGTTTCATTGTTTGTTTTTCTGTTTATTTCATTGCTTATTTTCTCCCATCAACACCTGCATGCAGCCAAAATGATGTGACCTCATCTCCTGCTCCCTCCGTATCTGCTCCACAAAACTCACCTGCTTCCTCATGAACATTGGACACATGTGTCCAAGGTTAGTAGTTCTTCTAGATATATCTAGAAGATATGTTTTAAATAAACAAATACTTTCTTTCTACAGTTTATTTAAGGTTCTACATGAAATATTTTTGAACACATCAAGAAATGCAATCGCTCCACGCATACAATTCCGACGTAAAAACACTTTATAAAGTGAAATAATGTATTTACAGTATTATGATAAAGTTTGCAGATGTGCCAGCTCGATATCTAGTTGGTGTTTTATAGCTCATTTTGTTGGACTGGTCAACAGCATCAAGGCTTTAAAGTTGCTCCTATAATTTAAATTCCACTGTGTACTGCTGGTCAGCTGAATTAATATTTTCCATATTTTTCCATCACTTCAGAGAAAGACAAATATGGCTCTTTGGAAATACTTCAGTTAAATTTCTACATGAAAAAACATTACCAGTTATGGTTTGAAATTGAATACAGTGCCACAACGTGCAGTGGTGAATCTACGAGCAGCATGACATTTAAGGTGCAGGCTGGCTACTCGAGCATATTGTCAGAGTAATTATCAGCTTGTTATTCACCTATAAAATGCAAAAGAGGAAAAAATTACAAATTATGCCCAATTTTAAAAAAATCCTGTATTTGACAACGACTGAAAAATTTTAGAATTTTGTTTGATTTCTGAGGAGGAACTCAGGAATAAAACTTATTGATCTGCAGCCCAGGTGGGGTCGTGACCCCGGCTTTAGAAGTGCTGGTATTTTTAACATCTATGGCTGTAATTATGTTGCATCTAGTGGCTTTTTTGTTTTATATAAAAGCAATTTGATCATGTAATACATTGTTGTTTCAATTTGTGGTGTAAATTACACAGTCCTGTAAAACCAGGGGTAGTTTTCATTAAGGTTATCATACTGTCAGCATCTAACACTAGTCAATGCCTGTGTTATTCAGATTGGTGGATCGTGTTTAAAGTTGACTTTATACCTTAAACTTGGCCATTTTGAATGCAGCCAGACAAGATAAATTTACCATTTGTACACTGAAGAAACAAAGAGCTTTCCCTCTGCTGTGAGGGTTCGCTTGCACCACAAACTTGCAGTCAGATATCAGTTCTTTAATTACTCATTCCTCTGAAAAGAATGTCAGCTCACACAAGCGTTGAGTCTTTTGCTGAAATCCCTGATTTGCGTGCTAAAACGCTCCTCATCTCGTTGTTGACTCCATTCCAGGGTTTCACCTGGGCCTGTAGTAAGCCAGATTCAGTAGACAAGGTCCGGTGCATTCGAGGGCAGCTCCCTCCTGCGCTGTATCCATCTTTATCGCTAGAGTGGCTCTGAGAGCCTTCGGTGGGGGAGTACTGCTGCTGATAAAGCTCCCTCTGCCTGACGTTGCCACACGTTGGGTAAGAGATCGGATGCTGCATATGATGAGACTGGCTGCGGTGAATCCGCGGTTTGTCCACGCCGACTCTTAGCTCACAGGGCCGTGAGATGGGCACGCTCCTGCTTCCGTGGTCGTTTTGATAGAGGGTGTCAGCTAGGTCGCTTTTGTAGTGCTTGGCGCTTCGGGAAGCTTTGACCAGGGAGTGTATCACCGTCACCAGCAGGATCAGGATCCCAGAGGAGAGTATGCAGGCGCTGGCGATGCCCGTTTCCATCTCGAATATCAGGAGCATGAAAATGGACATTGCTGCCGAGAAAGAAGAGAAGGTCGTAGAAAACTTGATTTACCTGTGCAGACAGTATTTTAATGCACTATTGGCAAACTATATAAGTCATTAGAGACCCAGATAACTGTAAACCAAACACATACTGAACACTGCTCGTCTCATTGATATCCTGTTTGCCTGCAGGAAACGGACCATAGACCCAGGAATGTTGAAGGAAGGGACAGAAAGGCACAACTCTGGGATGTAAAGAGACCTCCTGAGTTGGCCTTCCCGACCATTTGTCTGTGGCTGAAGAGGGGTCAAGGGGAGACAACCAACCATCACAATGAAGTGACCCCCTCCACCACCCTTCTGCTAAAGTAACTCGCCACTCTGTGGAGCGGGGTGCACCAGCACTGCCAGGTTCAGCATTAGAAACACTTAAGTCATGGCTGCTCAAAGAATGCATTGTTCTCTGAAACTGGATGGCTGGATTAGAGGAAAAGCAGCAGCGCTGGTATGCCTCTGCTACTGAAAACGCAACTAACACAACACTGCTGTGGATGCTTTTTGTGGGTTTTTAACTACAGAGAGGTGTCTATGAAGTGCTTTAGTAGTAAATAGTGGTTAAGAAAAAATGTGAAAATGTACAGTTTTGTTTTCTGTCTGTCGTTCCTACCTGCCAAATAGACAGACACCCCCAGGCAGAATAGTCCAATCGCAACATGTCGTACAGCTCTGCTATCCAGAAGGAACCAGTCTGCTCTGTTGAAAGAGATCCCATGTCAGCACCTACAGTATGTTTCCACTTTCACGTTGATGCTTCACTTTTGAAATCAGTGTATTGGTTAATAAAAATAGAACAATATCTTTGTGTTTATGTGTTTGTTTTCCCAGGAAAGTTTGTTTTGTCAATCGACAAAGATATTGTCGATTGACAAAATCGACAATATCGATTTTGTCGATATTGTCGACAATATTACTGGGTATTTGGGCTTATTTGATATGCATATTGTGACACTAGTTATTATTTCCCCTTTTTCGGGAATGCCCCCTTGTGTCAGCAGGGAGGTCCCAAGCTTTGGTGTTCAATTAGTATACCGACGTGGGAAAGGGCCAACGCAAGGCCGTGTGCTGGGTGCATAATAAGAGGAAGGCCATTGTTTAGATGGGATTCATAAGGCTTGTGGGGGGTGTTGACCAAAGGCATTGCAGTGCAGGCCTTTGCTCTATGACACATAAGCTAGCCCCATTTTTTTTTATACTTCTGAAACCATGTTTTCTTTACACAAAACCTAATAGTTAAATTTAGTATCCAGGACAAGGCTGTGGTTAGTAGCATTAACAACGAAAGAAGATTGTGTGGGCACGAGGAGAAACGCATGCAAACAGCTTTTTTTTTTCTTTTTCACCAGTAGCAACAGTGTTTTGAACAGAAAAGAGGAACCAATGTCGGATGTGAAGCAGAAATACTTTCTTTTCTTAAAATTTAAATGTGTGATGAATTCCAAGGACTTGCCGTGCTTAGGACATTATTTTCAAGAATAACGAAAGCCATGGAAAAAATCAAAGTAATGATACCTGTGAAACAAATAAAAATGTGTTTGTTTAATTGTTTAATTTATGTACTAGACTAACTAACAAAATAATAGTGATTAAAAATAATATATCAACTTTTGGAGGAGCTGCATTTATTATAAAAGATTTACCTAGGCAAGCATGTCAGACTTATCCGAGCTTGTGTTAACTTCACCAGAGCCTTCAGGGAATGTTTCCCAAAGTTTTGACCAGGTATAAACCTCAAAGAGCTGTCAGCAAATGTTGGCCACAGGTTAATGATACAAGCTTCTGATAACCTTTAGTAAATGTTGCCTAAAGGCATAACTTTCTAAACGAACAAACACACAAAAGAAAGAACCATTAATTGAATGTTCTCTTAAGTTTTTCTACAATTCACAAGTAACCTTTTGGCTACGCTAGCATACCAGACCGTACCAAGCAAACACTAACCTTACTAGAACCTAAAGGGGAAAAAAGAAGAGTCATGTTGAAAAAAACATTCAGACAATTCCCTCTTAAATGATATTCTAACCTTCAGGGAACCTTTAGAGAATGTTTATGAAAGGTTAGTTTCAACATTGACAGCAAAAGTTTGTGTTAAAGGGGAATAATGTTGGACGTTCCTTATGTTATCCACAATTTTTATGTTGAGGAACGCTATGGGAACGTTCCCGAAAAGTTCCCCGAAGGTTATCTGTGTTTTTCATGAAATAATCTTTAAAGAATCATTTTAGAACGTTCACAATTTTTACAATTTAATCTCGGAGAACATAATTTTTGGAACTGGATGGAAAATTAAAGAACAAGCTGGGCTGGCATTCAAGACCTTTCCAAGCAAAAACTAACCTTACTGACCCTAATAAATTATGTTTTCATAAGATTATAACAAGTGACCCTCACAGAAAATTCAGGAAAAGTTGCTGATTTTCATACTGATACACACAGACACATATTAGTTTCTGAACTTGCACGGAATATAATAATCTACAACTTTCAAAATGCAACATTGGAGAACGTAGAAGTTAGATTCTTAGGGTTACCTTCAACTTTTGTAGGATTTTCTGACTACTGTGCTGGTTCCCCAAATTTTATCTACAGCTTCCACAACCTCAGGTGTATCTGCATGTCTCATTATGCATTTAGAGAAGCTTTTGGGAAAGTTACCTGAAGCTTTTCTACAACTTCCCTCATGTAATCTTAAGATACCATGTGGAGGACAGAATTAAAAAAGGTTCTAATATCAACCTTTCTGAGAGCTATTTACGTTCCCAGAAGACTCAGCAACTTTTAATACAGAATTGTAATTTTTTTTTTTTTTACATTTCCACCTTAAAACACTTTTAAAGGGAAGTTTTTCGTTTTAAAAAAAACAACCAGTAAGGTTAAAATAGTGTATTTTTTTCATCAATAACGTTGGACGCTTTTGTAAGTTTTACAGTCTGATAAACAAGACAGTCTGCAGGGCAAAACTGAACAATTTGACTTCTCAGCGACAGGAAAATGACACGTAAATCTCTCCCATTTTGAAAGCAGTTCGAATACCCCTCAACAGGTTGAATTAATATTCTAATTAGCTAAAAATTATGGTTTAAATCTGCGTCACGACTGGCTGCTCCTTGAACCAGTCGCTTCAGCTGCAGCAGGCCAAATACCTCTCGGTGTCCTGCTCCCCTCTGCAGACCTCCGTGGAAAAGTAGCTGTGGAGGAGACTCACGACCACGGAGCTCAAGTTGAGGGTGAGGGACAGCGCCGAGAGCACCGTGGAGACGGGCAGCAGCACGGGCCGGACGTGAGCGGGTATGACCGAGGAGGAGGCGACGGTGGTGGACTCCCTCACCGCCGCCTGGTGGGACCGCAGCTGGAATATCAAGATCACCGACAAGACGGTCATGATGGCCGACAGCACTCCCAGGAAGGACAGGACAATTAAAGACCTCTGGCTGTACTTGAGCGTCATGTTTATCCTGAAATTGGCTCCAGAGGGGCGGAAAGAGAAGCTTCCCGTCGTCCAGTGGGACTCCCCCAACTCCCTACAGTCCTGCGCCGTGGGCAGGCATTGCAGCGTGTGGAAAATGTTCCCGGAGGTCCTGTCCTGTCCGGAGGAAAACTTTTCTTCCTCGGTATGGATTTCAGCTGAGTGGCAGGGTGCCCCGCTGCTCTGTCTGAGCATGTGATGGGCTTTAAAATCCCCCCCCAGATTAAAAGGTTCGCAGCAACAATGGACTTTTTTCTCCTGGAACGTCGGAAACAATGGAGCAACCCGAACACAGTCATCAAACAATGACAGGACTGATCATAATGTCCTACATAACGATATGAGTCCATTAAAAGTGCTTACTTTTTTATTTGTCTTGTGGGAATTAACTTAAAATAGACTAATATTTGAGTAAAGCAGGATTTGCTCTGCTTAAATACATGTATTATTATTTTTCTTGACTTAATCTAAGTTATTATTTATTGTCAGTTTTCATCCATATTTGTTTTCACTGAAGACTAAATATATAGCACTTTAAACACTTGTTCTCACTCCTGGTAAGTGTTTTATTAATAAAAATAATAATAAAAAAACCTGTTGGAATACAATACATTTTTATCACTGTTATCAGGGGCACATTGATGAGGATGATGGTCCCAGGGGCCCTTTAATGAGAAGCTTTTTATAATCACTATTGCAATTGCATCAACTGTAGTTGTCCTTTCTAAAAATGTCCCTTAGCAACTTGGCAAAATTTCTATAAATGTCTTCCTTCTTAAATAATTGTTCCCTGATTGTTATTACAGGTGACTATGCACAGGCTTGCTGGTTGTGACCATTCTCAACAAGTTGCAGATTGGGGTGTCTAGACAAGATCCACAAAATTAAAGCCCCTCACAGTGATGAGCTTAAAACTTCTCTTCTTCTCTGGACATGTTTCTCACCTCTCCCACATCCTCCTCACTGTGCTTCATGTCATGAATGTGAGTTCTCTACAAGCTTCATTCATCACAGTTCTAGATGTTTTAAACTTTTCAAGTTTTACTTGAACTAAAGTGAGCAAGTTCAGTCCAGAAGCAATTTTTTTGTTCAGCATTTCCAGCTTTAAGATCAACAAAAATTAGTGTAAATTAAGCAACATGTTCTCCTGCCTTTCCCAGTGTTAGGAGTGGCCAAGAGAAATGGGCCCCTGTGTCATGTCACATTTCTAAACAAAGAAAACAGTAAGACATGGGTTACAATTGAAAGTTAGTGGAGCCCTCTGATCAACCTAAAATGTAAATTATTGTTAACAAAAAAATGCTTTCATTTATTTTACAAGAATTGTTAGTGCGCCATTAGATGTGATTTCAGAAAAAAAAATATATATTTTTTTATGTGCCACAATTCTTATCAGCATCACGTTAAAGGTTGTGTGTTTACAAATTGACCAATTAAGAAGATGATGCTCCTGTGACAAACAAGGAAGCTTCTTACACATTTTTAGAATGTGTAAGAAGAGGGAGATGTTTCATGTTTTCTTTGGTCAGATGTCCTCAACCAAAAGTGGATGTATTTGCTTATTGCAGGTCATAAACAACTGTAATAAATATATTTAGGAAAAACTAATAACCTCACATCTGTAGCTGCTGTAACTTCAGATTTGTAGTATACAGAGTAGGTTTTGCACAGAAAGTATTGTAAGTAATAATCTCTAAAAAAAAAAAAAAAGCAAAAGTTTAACAAAAACATTTCTGTGGACTCCTGAAATCTAGCATTATTTAACTCACTCAAATTACACAACATCAATGCATCTTACTATGCATACTTCTACATCTTGCAAAAATAATCGGCACATAAATGTGTGTGTATGATAAAAGGCTCCAGTCTACTTTTAGATTAGCCTACTTCTTATGCTGTAATATGAACAGCCATCCTCTCCTCGTGAAGTGATTAAAGGATTACTGCTGGTCTTTTCAACAGGACACTTCATTATCTACTGCAGGTAGAATAAAGCATTTAAAGTGAGGAGAGACGAAATAAATAACGCAAATGTTTTGGGCATTCTTAGAATTTCTTGTGTTCAAAATGGGACCTTGTTAGCTGTAAGCTACACTGACGCTTGCAGATTTTGCAGGCAGCTGAGCTCTCTCTTTTGGCTTATATTCCCTATTTTGTAAAACATGCTTTTTAATTTTTTTATTTTTGTTCACCCTTTTTGTAAATCCTCTCTCACTTCTGCAGAAAAAGCATGACTTATCAGATTTTTTTTCCCATAAGACAAACTTTTTTTTTTTTGCCAAATTTTTACAAGTTTCTTACCATTCGTTTTAATCCAATTTAAGGGAAATTCATTTGTTTTTACGTGCTCTTCATAAACACTGTGATAAACCACAAGCTCCTTGACACACTTAAAGCCTGCGACTTTTGTTATAAAGGCCTTTCTGTTCTGTTACAAGTCGGGGGTTGGTGGGAAGGTAAAGGTGTAACCCTTATTCTGCTGAGATGCAGATAAGGCTGTAGCTATAAAGACCCACAATGTGAACAATTGCTCTCACACATGTACACTGACCATGCAGGCTATTTCTGAATCCGACAGCTTCACCACATGCTCTAAAAGGGACGTGGCTGATCTTGTCGAAAGCAGAAGTGAGAAGTTTCAGGAAAATGAAAAAAAAAAAAGAGAAAGATGAGAAGATCTCAAAGGCACCTTTATCTCTGCAAAGCTCTTCTCCTTTACTTGATTTACTTGATTCCAAGTATGGTATGAATATGGTTGTGATTCGATTACCCCGATGGTCCACCGCACTGCTAGAGGTTTCACCTAAAGTCACAGAAAAAAAAAAAAATGTGGATATGTTTCCAAATCCCATTTGGAAACATAAAGTTTCCTCTCCACAGCAGGTGATCTGCATGTTGTATGAATAGAGGGGGATCTGGCATTATTCTTCTACAGATGAATCCTGAAGGTATAGACTGTGGCCGTCTGCAGGGGATGTTGCTAAGTATTGCATCAGATGTGCAGTTTGAGACTAAACCTCTCGGGATTCCAAGCATTTTCGAGTGTCTGCGCCTGCATGCTGTTTGTCTGATAGTGTGTGAGGCAGTGAGATGGAGCTGTTATCCACACTTACGCAGATTATCTCTGCTAATAATTTGTCACCCTATTATTTTTAGGAGGACCGTTTATTGTTGTGCCTCCCAGAAATAGACAATAATGTGGCTCATGCAGAGATTCATTTATTACCTCTAAATATAATAACTGACCACATGTCTGCTCCCCGTTTTGATTTTGATCATCCTATTTTTCCTTCTTTATTTTTCATCTTGATACTTGCTATTGGTCACCTGCTTTTTATATTTAATAGCTATATTTAGGTGATCTAATTCATTTTAGCAACAGATTCTGATGGCCCACATGCTTGTTTATAATGAGGGATTTGAGTTTTATTTAGAAATGGTTCACAGAAAGTTACAGGCACATCGCAATAAATTAGAATGTCATAAAAATGTAATTGAGTTAAATAATTGTATTTTCTATCTCAAAAAGTGAAGCTTCTACACTAGAATTATTACAAAGAGTGATGATGCATTCTAAGCATTTATTATTGGTGATTTGGTGATCACAGCTAAAGAAAACCCAAAATTAGATTTTTCAGAAAATGTGACAAATTGTCAACAACAAAAAAAGAAAGATTTCAATACAAAAAAGTGAGACTACTGAAACATATATCTTTGTACTGAACAACAAATGCTCTCAGGGCTGTTACTTATCCGGCCTCTTGTCGCATGAATTACTGCATCAAAGCAGCACAGCATGGAGAAAATCAGCCTGTGGTTCTTCTGAAGCGTTCAGGAAGCTCCGGTTGTTTTAATTTTGGCCCTCATCTCTTCCTCATAACTCTTTCGTGTCCTGTCTTCCTCCTGATGATCCCCCACTAACCCAACCCTACTGACGTTGCATCAGGGAATCTTCTGCAAGTTAGTTGATTGCTTCTTTTCTTTACTGTTATTGATTTTAGGTGTCACTGCAGAGTTTCTAGATTAACGTACGGTGGCATCATATGGCAGACAAGAGTGACCTGCGCAGGATAGTGAGGGGAGCTGAGCGGGTCACTGATCTTTGGGGCCTCCCTCTCTGTGCAGGATCTATTTCAGGGTGGCAGCAGGAACCCTGAAATAGATCCTGCACAAATGAAAAAATTATATAGCTTTATGTTATTAAAGCTAAAGTTTAATGAGTAATACTTTTATAACAAATTTATGTCAGATCATGATTTCTTGGTTAATGTCAAGTTGTTATAACGAAGACATTTTGAATAATGTCAACTTTGTATTAAAAGTGTCATGATTTACCGAATGACACTTTATGACAACAGTCTTAAATATTCATGAAGACTTACTCATGTTCATGACAGGTGTTATGTCATGTTTATGACGGCGTCATGACAGTCTTATTCACAACCCGTCAAATAAAGTCTTACCGTATATACGTCTTCTGTTACGATTTTTCTTCAACAGAAGACTTAAATGGTTGAACGCTTTGGATTTTTAGTGTCTTCCCTCTCAAACCTCCTAAATCTTATCATAATATCTTCACTAAATGTTTTACGATACATAAGTCGTTTGCTATTTTGCACTGGCCTATTCTTTCTTGAAAAGATGAAGCCCTTTATGCTAATCTGTGACACCCTCATGTTTCACTAAATTATGGACAGGACCTTTCACACCTCTGCCTTCTGCCTTCTGCATTTGGAAATGCAATGGATATACATTAGAATAAAAGGCTACAATTTCTTTTAACTTCTTGACTTTTCAGGAAATTATGCATATGAATTTATTACAAGTTTGCCATCTAACTATCATACCAGGTAAAGGTTTTGGACACAGGCGACACGGCTCACAGCTCAGGGTGTCAGATGTCACAGGGCGACTCAGGAACTCCAGAGAGAAAATGTGTCAATCTGTCTTGTGGTATGTTGTGCAACTTTTCTTAAAATCCCATTTAAGATTGATAACCCCCTTTTTATTTTTTGTAAAACACAGAAAAAATTTTTATATTATTATTATTTTTTTAAATAATAGGCCTTGTAAAGATTCTGACAAACTTTAAAACCACACACTGATCTATTGTAGACTGATTTGTTTTCCAATTAATGTAAACATAAAGGATTTTTTTAAGGAAGGTCAACAAGGCACTTATTTAAATGTTTTTTTTCCATGATAAAATTTTTAACAAGATGTTTATTTGTCTTTAATGATTTTCATCTTTGATTTCATCCTTGTTTGGACAAAATCTACAGTGTGACTCACAATAAAACTTGGTTAAAATTCTGTGGTAAATTCTCAATTAATAGGCGATCAGTGACATAAACGTTTATTTTGTTTGGGATTTTTCTAAATAAAAAAATTACTCTTCAAAAGAAATTGAAATGCTATGTTAAAACTAAGTCAGACAACATTAGCATGCTATTTGATTCCAGATACATGAAAACTTTATTCTGTGTTTTCAGTTGTTACCTTCAAATAGATATTTCCATTATTTTTATAGAGAGATCATGCCAGTTGGATAGTTTTTACAATTTTTTTGCATCTTTAGGAACAAGGTTTTGCTTTGAAATAATTTTTTTTGCCCTTTCATTCTGTAGCACTTTGAAAGATGCCTTACTTCAAAAACACATAAATACGTGACCTTCTCTCTAATATCTGCTTCATGATTATGCAGTGTTTGGTATTTTAAACTCACTTGATATCCAGGTTGCAATCTCTAAAAGGGGAAATGACTCTGAACTGCTCACAAGTTTGCAAATGGTGACGACTTTTCACAAGAAGTCAAGGCTTTATATAGCAGTATATGCTGCAAGGCTTGGGCAGCGTAAATCGCCATTTTTGATGCTACGGTCTTAAACGTACAGAGGAAATGTTCTTTTTAAACATTATAATCAAAACCAGTCAATACCATTTCTGGCATACCTAACAGATTTAAGTTCACTATTAATGACACAGGTCAGAAGCAGATGATGCAGATTTGAAAGCTTTTCCAGGAATCAAATTCTTCTAGTTATGCTCTGAAACTCAGCTGCCTTAAGCATTTCTGGCAGACTCAAGATAATGTCAAATTGACAACAGAACAAAGCAATGAATTTATGAAAAATAACATTTGATAGGCTGTAAGGCGATCTCCTTTCATGAGTAGCAGAGCTTCATAATAACACCTTTCTGACTGTTAAACGCAGTGGAGGAGTTGTCATGGTTTGGGGTTGTGTTACTGACCTGACCATGATGGAGAACGAGGCGTTATTTCACGATGCTGTTTTCTGAGAGCTTCTGAGCAAGTGGGCTTCAAGATCCAGAACTACTCTGTACTGACCCAAGAAGATGCACAGCGTTTATTTATCTCTTTTCTGTATCAGTTCCTTTTAGGCTGAAGCCACTACAAGATTCATAACCATTCGTAAAGATGTTGGTGTAATTAACAAAGATATTTAAAGCAAAATGCAGTATCTAATTGGTTTCATACAAAAGAAAACATGTTAAAATAATGTGACATTAATTGTTACAGTTGAGACAAAGACTACAATCAGATAGATTGACATCACTGTTGTCATTTTATAACAGTGATGAATTAATGTGGATGGGTGCCTCTCCTTTAATTCCCAAGCCATAAATATCCATAAAAAAAAACAAAACTGTGGAATTACACTGTGTTTTATGGGTGAGAGTGTGCAGCAACAGGTTGGGGAAGGGCAGTTATGCTAACCTATATTACATCGCTCCAGCACTTTGACCTCAAATTGTGGAAATGCTTTTATGAAAAACCTGTGTGGTTTCGAAATTTTTTAAAACAGATTTTTGAAGACGGCACACGCCTGCTTTAAATCTACTTTTACTGGCCTAAATTAACATTAGTGTGTGCTTTTGAAACTATTTTAACAGTTTATGTGGGATTTCAGATGAAAAACGGCCAAATAATATGTGACTTTTTCAAGGTGGACATTCTCTTTAATTTAGCCCTTTGCTCAATTTAATGTTAAATAATTTATCACATAATGATTAAAAGTTGAATTTAAATGGCATTTTCTGTTTGCACCGCAAACTCTGCCAACTTTCCTTGTGAAGACTTTACAGTCACAAAATAAAAATAAAATACAATAAAAATGTTCAGAAATTGTCTGCTTTGTCTTTAAAAAGTACGATACAATATTTTATTTTTTATTTTTCTTTTACTTTTTGTTCAAAAACTGCGGGTATGTTTTGTTGAGGGGTGCGTTTGAATCTGGATGGGAGGCGGAGGAGGACTGTGTCCAATGGCAGGGGCGGGGAGGCGGCGTGCGGTGGCGGGGAGGCGGGCGGCGCGGCAGCAGCGGCCAGCTGTTGGAAAGCGGCGCGCGGCGCTCCTGAACCTCCCGCTGCGTCCGCGTCAGGTGGATATTTGTTCATCAGCCCAGCGGCAGAGTGCACGTCGGGACTCCTCCTGCTCGCTTTAGTAGATATCTGCGGCTCTTATTGTCAACTTCACGTTTCTTTTTTCTTGTCTCTCAAACTGGTCACGTGTGGCGTAACACTTACTAGACAAATCAAGCAGGAACAGAGAGGACATCGACAGAAAAAGAGAAAAAAGGTAAGCTTGTTAACGGTGTACGTTTAGATATTGTCATTGTAGAATTTTGGGGGTGTTTTAAGGGAAATGCGCAGCGTTTCCTGGGGTTTCCTGTGCGGTAGATTTCATGACACAGCTGTGTGTTAAGTACCTGTTGCTGTGTTATTAAGAGCTGTCTGTAGATGAAGCTATATTAGACAGAGGTGCTTGGCAACTCGGGGACAGGCGGGCTATTCTTAAACGCTCTATTTTGACTGACGTAAACAATACATTGGGTTTAATAATTCACAAACATTTCCCCCAGTTTCGTACCGTGGCATTATTTTTATTTCTAAGGTTATAGAGGTCATTGTTTCAATTTACATCTCTCCTTTGTGACAATTGGCCCATGCCATGATACCTCCTCTTCCAAATTATTTATGTAGATAGATAGATAGATAGATAGATAGATAGATAGATAGATAGATAGATAGATAGATAGATAGATGGATGGATGGATGGATGGATGGATGGATGGATGGATGGATGGATGGATGGATGGATGGATGGATAGATAGATAGATAGATAGATAGATAGATAGATAGATAGATAGATAGATAGATAGATAGATAGATAGATAGATAG